>PVJI01003583.1:0-121655 GCA_004026765.1 Micronycteris hirsuta
GACAACTGTAACAGCATAATCAATAAAATATAGTTTAAAAAAAGAAGTAGGATCTTTCCCTAGCTCTTTAAGTTTCTCAGTGGAAAATAGAGGTACTCAGGCCCCCCCAGAAAGCAGAACAGGTGCTGGACATTGTAGCATCACTATCACGAGTCCATCTGTACTGCCCGCCCCTCTTTGGCCTCATCCCTCTTGCTGTCTCCTTGATTCTGGTGTCTGGCCCTTCTCTCTCACTGGACAACTTTCCCTAAGACGCTGTTTGTCCTGCTTCTCTGTTTCCTTCAGGTCCCTTGGCAGAGAGGCCCTCCTTGAGCACCCAATACTAAATAGCAACTTTCACTGCCCCTGGCAAGTCCTAGTCCCCTTTCGCTGGTTTGTTTTTCTCAATTGCACATCTGTGGCATATATAACCTACAGGAATGCATGTATAGTCTACCTCCTTCAACACAAAGACAGAGGTTTTGCTTTGTCACAGTCCTGGTACCTAATAGTGGCTGGCACTCAATAGACATTGGCTGAGTAAATGAGTAATTAGAGCTGTAAAGGAATGGAGTGAATGGCATCTCACTATTAGGGGTGATCTCCCTAGCTCCATCAGCAGTGAGAAGATGGGGACTCCCTACAGTGCTGGCTACAAGCAGCAGAAACAAAATGCACTAGGGGAATTACAGAAGTCCAGTCCACATCTTTTGTGTGATGGGAACATCCTCTATTGGCCTTTGAGCATGACATTCTCTGCCCGAGCTCACCTCCCTGGTCTATTCCCTAAGAGTAGCCCTATCTAGAGGGTTGCAAGAAAAAGCATTTGATACCATGGATGGAAGGCATTTGGAGACCCTAACTAGGTGAACCAAAGCTTTCTGTAGTACACTGCTGGTTTTTCTGTATTGCAGGGTAACATAGCTGTCATCACCAGAGATTTTTGTGCTGTTACATGAGCACTCAGCCATTCCTCTCCCATCTGTGTAGCTAGTCTCTGTTCCCCTGTATTGTACTTATTTCAGGCTTGTTGTAAGTGTGCACTTTTCCAAGCTTCTTTATCAAGTTTTGCTTGAGTCGTTCCTATCTAAAACGCCATCCATCATCTTTCCAGCTTTCCTATTATCCAATGGAAAATAGATAATAATTTCTCACTTAGTAATTTGCTGAGTAGAGGGTTTTTGCATAAAATATCTTATCTGATTGCCATTAACCTTGGGATGTATTCAATAAAAAAAATTGAAGTCTGGAGAAACGAAGGAGCTGCTGTCTACCCACTGCAGACCCCCTTGCATGTTGCCTGCTGCTCTGCAGTTGACTGTTAGGTCAGTGATAGCAATTACTGGCAACTCAGGTCTAGGCCACCCTGTAGAATTCACTTGTCCTCCAGAGTAGCCCCTGATCCACTCATAACAATTGTGATCCATGTTTCAACAGTAGCACATGAACAGAAGAGTTGTTTGAGACCACAATTCCTAGTTTATTAATACACCTTGTACAAGACAGAAGTAGCAGTGGGGCCTTACCCATGTCCTAAACTCACAATGCTCTGCCAGTGCTAGAGGCATGGAGGGCTGGCCTGCATGAGTCCCTGGGCTTGACACAGCTAACCTGACACAGTCCTTCAGGAGAATCTTTAAAAACAAGCAAGAGAGCCTTTTCATTTTAAATTAATGATTTGAAATATATATTCAGGATTACCATTTTCAGAGTTCAAGCTCTAATTTTTAGGCCTGTGGCCAGATCTCTCTTTACATCCTTAAAAATGGTCAGAAGTCATCTGTAATTATTTGACTCAGTCTTTTAACACCTTGAGAGTCATGGTCTTCATGGCTTGTAAGAGTGAACATACCTACTTATAAACCACATGCTGTCTTTAACAGGCTATGTGCAGAGCATGTTGAAAGGCAGGAACTAGTTCTTACCACTTTTCTATCACCAGCATGAAATTGGCTGGTTTGGGTCCTTTTACATTCATTTAAAAAGTGTGTGATATTCCATAAAAATGCTTATAATTATTGATGTATAAAATGCCTTGAAGGCCTTGTACCCAGGACAGGGCTGGTGCTGCTGTCTCAGGGAAAGTGCCTGTGGGACACCCACATGGGGAAAGCTGACCTGTCGGGTTTATTTCCCATGGAAGTGGACACCAAGGAGTAAAAAAAAGCAGTTTCTAAGACCCGCTTCAATTACATACAAATACACAGAAAGACAATTCTACAGAAAAGACACTTTGTAGGATTTTTCTAATGTCTTAGCCAACCTTCACCACGAATATCACTTTAAATTGTCAACTTCCATGATGACTCTAGGAGCCATGTGAACCCAGCCCAGCATCTTCCAAGCTACAAACCCCATTTGCACACCACACTGTGCGTGTGTTTGTCAAAAACCTGTTGGGGTTAGCATGGGGTTCAGCACAAATCTTTTTTTCCCTCCCTTCCTGGTAACAGAAGTTTGTCTGTAGTTGGGCAGAATTGAGGATGGTGAACAGGTACCCTGGGAACTTATCTCTTTGGTGTTGATGCTTAAAATATTAAACTCCTTATATAACATTGGTTATAGATGACATTAAAACTTGATCTTCTGCCCTGACTGGTGTGGCTCAGTGAACTGAGCACTGGCCTGAAAACTGAAAGATCACAGGTTTGAGTCCCAGTCAGGGCACATGCTTGGGTTGCAGACCAGGTCCCTAGTTGGGAGTGTGGGAGAGGCAACTGATCGATGTTTCTCTCCTTCTCTCTCTCCCTCCCTTCCCTTCTCTCTAAAAGTAAATAAATAAACTCTTAAAAAAAAACCAAAAAAACCCTTGATCTTCTATTAAAATTGTAATACATTTAAAATAACTATTACATTAATTTATATTTTAATATTTTAAATGTTTGAAACATTACAAAATTATTTTGGTTATATGCATGTAACTAAAGCTCTTATTTATTATTATAAAATGTTTTCTACAATGCTATTCTTAGCAAAAGAAAAGTGTTTACCCTTATTGAAGAATGCTGAATACCATTTTTTGAAAACCATGTCAAACATCATGATAATGATATTAAGGTTCAATGTGTCTTGTGGAACTACTTAATATTTATCTAAACCATAGTGTCTATTTTTTAAAAAAGTCTATTCTATGTTCACTTTAAAAAATTAGAAGCTGAAGAGGAAAGCAACCTTTTGAAGCACAAGAAACTCATTTTTTAATCACTAGAATTTAGAGTTCAGTTTTTCCATCTGTTCTTTAAAAATGGTAACTACCCCCCGCCCCCGATTTTGTTTTGTACTGTGGCAACAAAATAGTCCCAAGCAACTTCTTCAAATTAGTGTGCCACCCTTTACCAGTCGTGGAAAAGGCAAACATTGACAGGGAGACAGGGTATCTTGAGCCGGCCTGTAGTTGGTGGCAGTCGGTGATACATTATCTATATTTCTCCTGCAAAATTATACCCAAAGTTGTGAAATGAGGCCATTGGCTGTCAAGCCATCACTAAGAATGTCTGCTTTGTTTCACATGAGGTCATGATGCTTTTGTGGACTACATACCACAGTTAATGTAGTGGCCCTGCAAATTATTCATAACTGAGAGCCCACATTTTAAATTCAATGATAGTACCTAATTACAAACCATTTACATATCACTATGTGAGCCTTTGAAATAGTAGGAACATAGAATGGTTTTCAAAATGTCTTGTAGCTCAAAAGAACATATTTTCCAGTGTTCACTTAAAAAAAGTATGACAGAGTTTGTCCATGGTTGCTAGAATTTCCAAAGTGAATAAAAGAACCAAGATTCTCTGTTTACCTTTAATCAGGGGAAAATGACAAAAGGAACCCTAAGAGGAACAACCAAGCCTTCTCAGAGTCCTCTTTGGGACCTGGTGTTTCTCTCCTTTCCTCAAAGAAATAGAAACAAATGCCGATATCCCTTCTTCAAAATGTGAAATTACTTTGGACCAATAACCCTACCGGTACAGGGTTTTATTGGAACTAATTTGAGTAAAAATCAATTTTGGCATAGGATCAAGCATTTGTTTTTTAGCTTTAGAAGAGAAGAGCGCCATCAGAAGCATTTAGAGTTTCACCTGAGAGCTACAGGAGTTTCAAATGGTTACATTTAAGATAAAAATCTTGACCCTGGGGAAATAATGGTGACTTGGCCTTGACAACTAAGCACAGGTTGCCTCATCCTTTTCCTCCTGTCTTTTACCTAATAGCTGGGTAATGTGTTAAACTGGTTTTTTTGACTTTCCAGAACAATATCTGATTAGCAAATAACACAATTCAGTGACATTTAACAGTATGCAAATTCCAGACACTGCAATCATGAACACTGTGAAGACAGTCTTTTCTGTGGGCCTGGACACAAAGCAGTCCACTGTATTGGGACAAGGCCAGGCATTACATTTCACCAAACGCTGCATGGAGAACCCATCATACATGATGTAGAAGACATACATGAAGACAGCTTCAAATACAACCCGGAAGAAGATGCTGCTGGTATAGGTCCACCATAACGACCCTTCGATTCGAACCTTCTGGCTTTTGATCTCTTCAATGTCTTTAAATTCACTCTTTATCTCTCCCTTAATGAACTTCCTTTTCTTCTCGTGTCGGCGATAGGCCACATGCATGGCCACCAAGAGTGCTGGTGTGGACACGAAGATCAGCTGAAGGGCCCAGAGCCGGATGTGAGAGATGGGGAAGTAGTGGTCATAGCACACGTTTTTGCACCCAGGCTGCAGAGTGTTGCAGATAAAGTCAGCCTGCTCATCTCCCCACACTTCCTTTGCAGCTACAACCAGGATCATGATGCGAAAAATGAAGAGAACGGTGAGCCAGATTTTTCCAATACTGGTGGAGTGTTTATTGACACCCCCCAGAATAGTCTGCAAAGTGCTCCAGTCCATCCTCTCTGGGTGGTTCGCACTGGAAAAGACAAAATGAACACAGTAGAGGAGTGACTCATCAGGACAGAATCTGACAAAATTCTCTGGGTCTTAGGTAAGTAAGCACCCTTAAATCTCTTCCTGAACAAATACCAACTCTTATGAAGCCTCACCCCAAAGGGGAAACCAAACCAACTTAGTCTGTCATAGGAGTAAACAGATAGTTCCCAAACCACTTGAACTTATGTCTTCCCCAATAAAAAGTAGCTTATTCCCCTGAGTAATTCACCCAGTCTTTTTTTTTAAATCCTCATCCAAGCATATGTTATTGATTTGAGAGACAGAAAAAAACCATCATCAATATGAGGAAGAAACATCAATTAGTTGCCTCCTATGCGTGCCCTGACCTGGGATTGAACCCGCAACCTTTTGGTATATGGGACAAAGATCCAACCAACTGAGCTACCCAGCCAGGGCCCCAATCTTTAGCTCATGATAAAAATTAGGAGGGGGGGTATCCCACAAACAAAAGTGCTCCTAACTTGAAGGCATAATTAGTGCTGATAGACCCCCCTGCAGACACTCCCTGGGCCCTGGACAAGACCCACTGACTGAGACTAGCCTGGCTACCTTGCTTGAGGGCCAGCAGGCCATGCCTCCCCACAGAACCATTTTTCTTAAACTATTTCAATGAACTGCCATGGACTTGGGATGTAGCTGTGAAATGTTTGTTACCAACAGTGAAGTTGACCTTTGAGGCACTGCATGTTAAAATTTCACAAAGGACCTCATTCCCTTTTTCGACATGAAAAGGAGCAAGTTGGAAACTTACTGTCTGTAGAGAAAAGTCACTATACTCAGAGATTTTTGTGAATGTTTTGTGTATGGACTGGTGGTCCTCACCATCATGCTGAACTGATGGCTATCTGTTTTGATATAGTGTTGCAACTGCACATTGTATTGTGGGCTCTGGTTTTAATTTACAAGTGTTTCTAAGGAGGCACATTATGAAAAAAATGACAGAAAATTTAACTCAGTGATTTCCAGTGACGCCGCAGGTGATATCACTGTGTTGAATACTGAAGCTCAGAATTAAAGCTCACTGGGGTTAAGGTACATCTCACTGCGGATCAGTCTGCCATGAGCCAGCGCCTTCTCTTCATACCAGGATATGAACTGTCTCCAGTTATTCACAGTTATGTCCCATCTGTCTCAATCAGCCCCTCTTCTAGACAAGATTCCACTTCCCCACAATCCCGATGAGCAGTCTGTTTTTCATCTCCTCTATGCTGGCAGTGAACCCATCTTCTCTTACTTAAAAGCACAATGCTCTCCTAATTTTGAGCAAATTGGGTCCTGTCCCCTCCCCCCGGCCCATGGACTTCCTAAGCAGGCTCATCACTGAGCTTCATCTCAGGTAGGGAAACCAAGGTCTGGCTGATGCCATTCAGTGTCACCGTGGCCAGTCATCGACACAAAAGTTGTGTAAGCTTGAAATGTACTTCAGAAACATTTAGCTTTACTTAACTCGAAAACGACAAGCATCACTGGAAAACAAAAAACAGTGGTACAGCCCTAACCCTTTAAACACAGACTATCTGAGGTTCTCCCAGAGGCCTCCTGCTGAAGTTTCTGCAGGCCCATCCTGACTGACCGCAGGACCTCAATCCATAGTCTAACCACATTGTTTTATGTGATTACAGCTCAGTTCTCCATGGGCACTGAGTGAGAGCAGGACACATACAGAATAAGCTGTCCGTGGTACATGTGGCTAAAAACTGGGGACAGTCAGGAGGGCTTATGCCTTTGTCCTCTTCCAAAGTACCAAACATGGACCCCACACTCTTTTATAAACCAATCCAACCACCATCAGCCAAGAAAACTACTGTGAGTCTTGTATCATTGTGGCTGCAGCTACATGTTTTTAGATCCTTTCAGGAAAAGGAGCAAATTAAAATTTAACCCGCAAGTGGGACAGGGTAACAGGTCAAGATTGACTAATCCAGCAGGATGAAACCAGTGGGGAGCTGCTGTCCCGCCCTGGCCCACACCAGCCTGCCATTGTTTGGAGCTCTGGCAGAGGCAAGTTCTGTTCTTTAGGGAAGGCATAGGTTTCAGAAAAGGCAGAAGCAATTCTTTACTCTTAACTTCTCACTCCCTCCTTTTTCCCTGGCAGACCTTGGCCAACTGCCTTTACAGAGTGCCCCACACCTCTTGTGGGTGTCTAATTGTGACAGAATTAGTACCTGAGTTTTTAAAAGACTCAAAGGTCAAGTAGGGAAATGGCTGTTGCCTAACATTTAAGACAGAGTCCCAAGCAAATGGTCATACGTGTCCAACTTTCAATGCTGGAGGGGGGGTCACACACTAATTAGGCTTATGTCCCCCTCCCTCCAGGAGCAGAAGGGCTTATGCAACCGCCCTAGTGAATGCTTCTCAGTCGCACGCGACCTTCTTTCTAGCTGGAAAACTCCACCAGGAAACGAAGACTCTCCGATTGCTGAGGAAAAAGAAGCGAGGTTTAGGCTGCGGTGCCCTGCTCGCAAGGTGGGTAGTCCTAGCTCGAACAGGTTGCCTCCTCCAGCCAGGACTCCTGCTTAACAAACGAAACCCAGCTTTCTTTCCAATCAGAGCCTTCGACCAATTAAACCCTCCTGGTGGTGGCAGATTTGACCTTAGCAGAGGAACATTATCGACGATCATCAATCACGATGGGGGCTACCTGTCCCAGGCCCCCTCCTCCCCGGAGCGTGGGTCCCTATCGGCCACCGCGCCGGTGTCACCACATCCCCTCCCTGCAATGTCTCGGCTCCAATTTTCCGAAATTCGGCGGGACGTTCACTCTCCACAAGTTCTCCCTCGACACCTGACTGTCGCCCGAGGTCCGCTGTTGCGACTGCCCGGGACAGGGACCGTGCAGGGGCCTCAGTGCGCGCGGGGTCCACTCTGGGGGCCGATCCGGATTCTCACAGCGCAGGCTGTGCCACGTCCCCTCCCCCTCGAAGTCTCAGACCGCCTGTACCCAGACCTCGCCCCGCCGGGTCCCACAGTCCCCGACGTCCCAGGCCCCTAATCCGCGTCGGCCCTCCTTTCCCCTTTCCCTCCCACAGCTGCCGCCGTCCCGGTCCGTCCTCCACCGGGTGCCACAGCTCCAGCTGTCCCGAGACGCGGAGAGTCGGGCACCAGCCTCACGGCTGAGACCTGGGGCGCGCCGGCCGGGCGGGCTCACCTGCTACGGAAGGAGGGCCCTAGGGCTTCAGTGGCAGTTTTTGTGGCTGCAGGAGCGCTCGCGCGGGTCCTGGGCGGGTCCTGGGTGGTCCTGGCCTGGCCGCCTCCACGCTCGCTCTGCGCAGGACGCCGCCGCCTGGTTGAGAGGCCCGGGTAGCAGAGCGCGGGCACCTGTACTCTGTGGCACCTGAGGCTCCAGCGGCGCCTTTTAACCGCGCCGTCCACCCCGCCTCCTCCCCGAGCTCCTTAGAAAGTCCTGGAGGGGGCGGCTCCTCGCTGCCTGGGCCCCAGCGCTTGGGCGGGGCGCGCCGGCCTCCGGTTCCCAGAGGTCCCCCGGATTCCCGCCTTCCCCGAGAGCCTCCTGAGGCCCCGGAGATCCCAGGACCCCCGGTTTCCCCAGGCTGCCTTCCCTGCTCCCTGCCCCAGACCCTCCTCCGAGGCCCGGTGGGCCGCCCGGGTTTAGGGGGTGGGGTCAAAGGATAGTTGCTGCTGTTACTGTTGTTTCTCCAGGGCTTCTTTCAGTACTACTATTATTGTAGTTGAAGCTCGGCTTTAATTATAAAAAAAAAAAAAATCAGAGCAACGGGAATTCCCAACAATGTGAAGATTTAAGTTCAGGCCACGGAGGATCTGTCCGGGTCCCTGCGAAGGTGGCGGGGGTGGGGAGGATTCCCTCCTGGGAATCTGGAGACAGTGGGCAAGGAGGTGGTGTCACCAGAGCTGGCCAAACTCTCCGCTTTTTCCTCCACCAAAATCTCACAGACGAGCTCAGCAACAGCCTCCTTGAACTCCCCATTTGTTTAGGTCACTTTCAACAATACATTCAGGGCAGGGGCTGGAGGTGGGCAAGTAGGGGGCAAGCCTGGCTTTGCCAAAGGCCCTCGACTTGCACTTCGGCCCTCCGCGCCCTGCACACTTTCTCCTTTCACAGTTGAGAAGTTGTAAGTAGGTAGCTCAATCTGGGGTTGAGGAGGCCCAGGTTATTAGGAAAGGAAAGAAAGAGAACGAACGAAGCCTATGACCCTCCAGCACCTGCACACACCCCACTAAAGGGGCTCAGTGCCAGGGCTTCTGGTTGGGTATTTTAACGTTTTGAGACAGATGTGACAGAGGTTCACAAAGCAAGAGGACAGAGAACTGAAGTTGCAAGAGCAGGCCATGTTGGGGACATCACACGGGGCTTCGGCGGTGCCCTGTGCTTGCATGGAGCAGCCCGAGTGAGGGGCAGGCGGCTGGCTCTTGTGCTGACCTTCACTTGGGTCCCCTTCTATGTTAACCAAAGATGGTGATGATTCACCCTGACAGGGCAGATCTGGCCCGTCTTGCCACCATGAGGGTGAGGGACTTTTCCTTGCAAAACTGGCACCCATCACCGACGGCCAACTTGAGCTGGTCTTGTATCGGCGCACACAAGCCTTGTCCCGTGGTCACCACCCCACCTTCTAGTTCTAAGTCTTAGTCTTTACGGGCGTGTCTATTCCTGAAGAAACAAAGCCCCACAGCTGCCCAGCCCTGCTCTGCCCATCTGAGAGACGTGCTGATTCGCCTGGTTAAAAATGACAAGGCTAAGCCAGGTGGGGTGAAGACACTCTGGCCTGGGTGCACCTCCGGATGCTGTGAGAGATGGCTCCCTGGGTGGTGGTGGGTTGGCTGTGGGGCCCTCCCTTTAGTCATTGGAGACTTGGCTATTCAGGAGTCTGCTACAGTCCTGGTGGGTTGGAGTGAAGGGAGTGTCCAGAGCCATTACAGGAAGCCAGCTGGTGAAGATGTCTTGCAGACTGTAAGTTGACTCACTTTCCCCACTGACAAATCTCACCTTAGGTTTTAGTGTCTTTACCATGATTACAGGGTGCTGTTCAACTGCCCTTTCCTTGCTTCCCCTGAGTTAATCTCCTGATTTGCATAATTAGTATGTGTTGTTGGCTAATTGTGTGTCCTAGTGACTCTGTATTTTAGATATATAGCTCTACAATTCAGCACATGGTTTTACTCTGTTGTGTGTGTTTCTGTTGTTTTTCTGTGCTGGTGTTTTCTTCCTAACCAGATTTAAATTCCTCTAGGGCAGGAAATCTCACTTGTACGTATATTTGTGTGTGTGTGTGTCCGTGTGTGTCCTCAAGAGTAGAGAAGAAGGAAAGGTAAGATAGAAAAAAGGGTCTCACGCTTGGAAATTTGAAGTTATTTGCAAATAAGCTTAGACACACACACAATTACAAGGATGACAGCATCTATCTATCTATCTATCTATATATATATATATGCTGTAATATAATACATATATACATATATATCTACACACTCACATATATATATCCTCACCTGAGGATACGTTCGTTGATCTTAGAGAGAGAGGGAGAGAAAGAGACAGAGAAACACCGATGTGAGAGAAACATCATTGGCCGCCTCCTGTGACTGCCTGACGGGGGATTGAACCTGCGTCGTAGGTACGTGCCCTGATTGGGAACTGAACCTGCAACATTTTGGTGTATGGGACAATGCCCCAAACAACTGAGCCACCCAGCCAGGGCACAAATTAATATTTTCATAAATCTTGTATTTATTTTGTGAAGAGCACAATCATATTGCTGCACTGTTTTGGTTACAAAGCTTTACTTTATTAAGTGTCAACATTGAGAAAAAGCCTTAATTTTGTTGCCTGTTTTCACCCATCTTCATCTTTTAATGTACCAGCCTCTGTCCTGTGCTCCTTCCGGCGGTCCCAGCGCCACCACACAGAGGTGTCCCGGGCTGCCAGCTGCCGGATGGGCACCCTTCGTTCTCATTAACTTGTAGGTACTGAACAACTTACAGTTTTTGACTTGGCTTTATGTGAAAAAAAAAAAAAACAACTCTGGTGTTTCCTGGGTAGGTAGTGGATGAAGCTGGCAGAGGACTGTCAGTTCCTAGGGAAGACTGAACACTTACCAAGTGACTATTGATGATTAACTGAGAAGGGTTTGTTACAGCCATACCTTGTCACTTCCCAGTGTCAGAGGTACACATAACTAACTTGCTACTAGTAGCAAGTAGGTAAGCCCAGTTGTTTATAAGTGAGCTGAACTTTCAAGCAGATGTTTCAAGTGATGCAGTTGTCAGTTTACAAGGTGAAATGCTAATGGTTAAAGTTTTCGGTATTTTCATTTGACAATTGTTTTATAAATAAACCTGAAAGAAAGAAGCTGCCATGGTTCAAGTCAGTGGGAGACAAATACTATGTCTTAACATATTTTAATGAAAGGCTGCTTACCAGCTGTCTAGTAAGGCAGGCTTTTGCATTCCTCCAGGAAGGGTGCTCTGCATGTACATAAAAAATGTCTTAGTTACATTCCTGACTCGCAAATCTTATGTAGATGAGAGCAGAAAATGTCTCAAGACAAGAAGAGACTCGTGAGAGAACGGCAGGCCCCGTTCTAACACTTGGCAGCTTTAAAGCAAGTTTGCTCCTTTGACTCTCTCTTAGCTGTTAGTTGTTAACATTAGCTATGGGTCTATACCCACCTTCTTGACTTTGCTGTTGAACTATTACATATTAATGATTGATCAAAAAATTGGCTCCTCAAAATGGCAGTGGGAAACTGAAGATAGAATGAATCCCTGGCATCTCTGAGTAATTGGTAACAACTTACACATGATTAATAAAGAAGAAGTTTGATCCTTTTTAATTTTTGTGGTAGTTATTACAGGAAAACAGCAGCTAACAGCATTTCACTTTCATTTCTCTCTGCACCATTTACCCACATCTTCCCTCATGGATCCTGAAAATTGTTAATGTCAAATCACTTAGGGGAATAAAAAACCAATTGTTATGTTCGTACAGTAAAAAAACAGACTTCAACAATTTGATTGTTCCTTCACTTTTAAATTAAAGACATCTCATAAAAAGTCCACCTTTTGAGTTGTTATTAAAATTGTTGCAAGCCTTTCCATTTTCTGCATTCTAGTCTTGTATCACACATAAAATATTTTGGGGAAGTTTGGGTGGCTAGGCACATCTCAGTTGCAAGCCAAGGGTAAATTAAGCCTGTGTCCTTGGCTTTATGGCATGAGCATGTGCTCTTTTACGAATAGTTAAGCAGACTCTGAAAAAAAAATCACAGTTTCTTCAAATGTGTTTGTGTCAAAAGCACATTTCAATCAGAAATGACTGCAAAGCTGTAACTCCCTAGGCAAATGGGTAGGGAACATTCACTTCCATTGAATATAAAAATTAAATTCCATATGCTATAGTGGCCTGCCAAAGTGGAAACTCTGTATCTTTCACAAATAACAAAATAGATTTCTATATTTTAGTTTGTGTTACAAACTAAAGAGCTTTCAGAATAAGTTAGAGAAAAACTAAACACCCATATTATGAGTTGCTTTAGTAAAAAAAAAAAAAATTATAGATATAGGTTTGACAAGGGGCTGTAGACCAATGATTCCCTGGTTAGAAGATTTGATAGACTACAGTAGGTTTTCATGGTGTACTAGTCTACAATGTCCTGAATTTAAATTTGTCACTCTCTGGAAACCCCAGATTACTAGGTCAGTTTTGCTCCTGAGGCTCCAGTTGGATGGATGTTCTCTGACTTGGATGTGAAATCTTTGGTCTTAGAATTTAGAACTGGGTTTGTGTGTTAGCTATTCATATAAACTTCTCTTTAAACAGTTTCACAGCTGTTTCTACTTTGAGGGGAAAAAACACATATTGGTGTGGAGAATTCTCTGATTTAATCTTATCCTTAAAAAAAAAATCTCTGTCAGGATGTTTTAAAAGGCACTTGCAATACCCAGAGATTACAGTAGATGGCACTGGGCAGATTTGTTTTTGTAAAATGCATATTCTGGCAGGAGAGTGGAATAAAAATGGATAATCTTTTCGTACTAGTGTTGCTTGTCCCGGCCTCATTAGTAGGCTAGGACATAAATTTTTATTCATTTTTTCCAAAATTAAATGAAATATAATAAAATAGAAAATGTCAGAAAACATTGCTCCTAGTAAGTGTTAAGTAGTGTTATATGAAATGTTTCTTTTGTGTATATGTTTCCATTCTCACTTGTGCACTGAACCCATGTAAAATGTACTTTTTCTCCTTATATCTCCCTCACGAAAGGTCAGAAAGCCACTGTTGTATTTCATTCCCAGAGCAACAGATATATCACAGTGGCCTCAGGTGAAATGGTGCTGTTACTGAGAGGACAGACATCCAGGCTCTAAGAGAAGCCCCTTGCTCTGCTCTGCCTTTTTTGTACTCACAGCCCAGTGATCCTAGAAACTCCAAGCTGGTGGGATTTATTGGTAGTTGGGCTGCTTAAGAACTTTAGTTCATGCCAGAGAAGGCCCTCTTTCTATTAGACTTCCATTCCCCAGTGCTCCTCTCTGATCTGAGGATGTTCAGTTTGTGGGATGCACAAGAAGCAATAGCAACATTTGATTAGGTCTTTTACTACCTTAATAAAAATTATTTGTCTAATATATATACATACATGTATGTATATATACATACATATAAAATGCTTTGATGTCTAGTGTGCTAAAGAGTCATAGATAACCATTTTAAAAAAATCCTCACCTAAGGATATGTTTATTGATTTTAAAGAGAGAGGAAAGGAGAGAGAGAGAGACACTGATGTGAGAGAGAAACATCAATTTGTTGCCTACCCTACACATCCCAACCAGGAATTGAATCCACAACCTGGGTACGTGCCCTGATGGGGGATCAAACCTGTGACCTTTTGGTGTATGGGATAATGCTCCAACCAACTGGGCCACCTGGCCAGGACTTAGTGAATTATGTATTTAAAGAACCAGATGGAAACTTTTAAAATAAAAGGTATGGATTGGACTATTGTGCTTTGGGAAAGAGGAGGCAGTAAACATAATACCCTTTATTGTTTCTTTATTGACTTTGAAATAAATAAGTGATGGATTTGGACTATTCTCTTTTGTGATGGGGGGGCTCCTGTACATAACGTGCACCATTAGTGGGGATGGTCTTTGTCAGTCTGGAGGATCGTGGTATCATCTGATGGGAAACATTTCATTTTTTTCTTACTGGCTACCTGACATTGAATACTAGATTATTAGGTCAATAGGCTTTGGAAAGACGTAGTTCTTACAATTTGTCGAAGGAAAAAAATAGACTGTTGTAAAGTAACATATTTGAATGACTAGGTTGTGTCAGTTGACACACAAAAATACATAAATATAAATGAAGGCATCTCTAGGTATAACCCAATGCAAAAGTCACTGTTGTTAATTACTTATCTGCTACTACTTGATATCTTGAAATACAAGTCAGAGAACATCCATCCAACTGGAGCCTCAGGAGCAAAACTGACCTAGTAATCTGGGGTTTCCAGAGAGTGACAAATTTAAATTCAGGACATTGTAGACTAGTACACCATGAAAACCTACTGTAGTCTATCAAATCTTCTAACCAGGGAATCATTGGTCTACAGCCCCTTGTCAAACCTATATCTATAAACACATTCTTGGTGTTTATTTTATGGTATAACTCTATGGAAAAAGTATTTTTCATCCTGTTCTATAGATGTGGAAACTGAGTCTTAAGAATCAAGAAATTTAAAAAAATGAGGTGACCATTTTTGCTAATTTCTTTTGTGTCTTTTAAGAATTTCTTTGTACATATGAATGTGATATGAATCTATATATGACTTGAATCTGTATGACTATAGATGACCTTTCTTTCCTCTTTTACCAAAATGGTAAAGCATTTTACACATTGTCCTACACTTTGCTTTTCTTATTTAATATATCTGGGAAACTTTATACAAATAAATAAGGAGCACCCTCATTCTTTCACATAGTTTATAGTATTTCTTTATATAATTATATAATTTAATTAAAAATTCTTTATTGATAGCCATCACCAAATATGGCTTCTGTTTCCACTTAGGAAAAGAATGCAAAATACAATTATTTTTAAGGTAACAATAACAAACCCTGCTAAACAGGAAAATCATACTTTTTATGGCAATTATCAAAGAACAGCAGACAGAGTAAACGTCAATGAGCTGAACTGCAGGAAGCAATGGTGATCAGAGAGTCGCAGCTGCTTCCATATCTGGGGAAGTGCCTGGGAAGGTGGAGAAGCAGGCCTCCTATAAATAAAGAGATTTTATAGAGTTGAGGAAGAATCAGGCAAGATCTTAATAACAGTGTGGGTTGCCAAATAGATTGGAATTTTAAAATGCCTCAAATACAGAAATAAATTGTTTGGCTCAATGACCACTACCACCCTGCCCCCCCAATTTTACTACAAAAGTGGCAGTATAGGCAAGGCTGATAAACAGAACTGCGCAGTTTCATAGTGCTTGAATTTTGAGTGGTACTGGAATTGAAGGCAAGGTGAGCCAAAACTACATGATGGCTGTGTCTTGACCTCCTCCTAGCTCAAGCACTGACAAGATCAAAAAGACCAGCCACTCTACATGGGGGTGTAGGAAATTGAGGTTGGGCTGAAAGGCAAAGTGGAATTTCCTTGTTTCTCTTGCATATCAGAGGAACACTCAGTTTTACTAACACTACTGATCAGTCTTAGGTCAAGTTGACATCAGTACAAATATTTGTAAATTAAACAAATAATCTGTGGGTAAAAGAAAGAAATTGAAAGAGACATTTAAAATAAATGGAAAGAAAAACAGAAATATCAAAATTTGCAAGATGCACCTGAAGCAGTGCTGAAAAATAAGTTTTTTGCTTTAAGTGTATGTTCTAGAAAAAGAAGAAAGGTTTAAAATTGATTATCTGTACTTCTACCTTAGGAAGCTTGAAAAATTGAAACTCAACATATGTATAGGAAGAAAATAATAAAGATAAGAAATCAATGCCCTAGAAAACAAATAATAGAGAAAATAAAATAAGGTCAAAGCTTAGTTCTTTGAAAAAATTAAATCTACATATTCCTTATCTTCATCATTTGGGGCAGCTATAAATAAATACCATAGACTGAGTCGTTTAAACAATAGACATTTATTTTCTCAGAGTTCTGGAGGACAGAGGTTTATGACCAGGGTCCAGGATCATGGTTGGGTCCTGGTGAGGACTCTCTTCCTGACTCGCAGATGGCCACCTTCTTGCTGTGTCCTCAGATGGCAGAAAGCGAAAACAAGCTCTCCAGTGTCTCTTCCTCTAAGGGCACTAATCCCATCATGGGGGCCTCACCCCATGACCTCATCTAAACCTGATCACCTCCCAGAGTCCCTATCTCCAAATATCATCACATTGGGAGTTAGGGTTTCAATATATGAATTAGGAGGGGGACACAATTCAGTCCATAAAATTCCAAGCAAGATTAGTTTTTTAAAAAGAGATAAAAACATCTCTTTTTGTCTGGAACATAAGAGGTGAAATTAAGGTGAGGAAGAGAAATATGTGGGGAGAAGTTTCCTGAACTCTGGGTTAGAGGTCAGTATTAACTCTTCCTCCAGATGTTTTGTAAAACCTTCCAAAAAGTGAAAAAAAAAGGTAGTTTTGAAGTTCTAGTCACATGGAAATATTAAGACAGAGTAATATAGAAAACAAAAAGAAGAGAGAGAAAGATGTACTTGATAACCATTTCTTCCGTGCTTAGAAAAGACTTTTTAAGAACATATATGTATATTTTCCCTGGCTAGTATGGCTCAGTTGGTTGGAGTGTCATCCCCTAACTGAATAGTTGTGGGTTTGATCCCTGGTTTGAATGCGTACAGGAGGCAACCAATTGATTTTTCTCTCTCGCATCCATGCTTCTGTCTCTCCCTTCCTCTCTTCCTATCTCTTTCTCTAAAAGCAATGAAAAAAAAAAAGAATATATATTTTTTGAATTTAAGGAGACTTAAGACACTGAGTTAAAGGATTTGTCCAGGTGACTTTGACATCTGGCAACACATCAGTAGGGCCTATTCTAGAAATTTCCCTTTCTCATTTCCATCATAATAATTTTCAAAAAATATTGTTGTACCTTCAACTATTGTGCATGTTTGTATTTTCAATTTTTAATTACATGACTTTTGAGCATCATTTTTATCTAGTAGCTATGTTACTAACATAATAAGCCACAGCTTTTGTTCATGTCAAACCATGCGACACACTTTTAGTCTTGCCTTTGTTTACTTCCTTCCCACCTTTCTTCCACCATGCCTAGGCCCTGGGGTGTAGTCTGAGAGAAGAAAATGAGGCAGGATCTTGGAAAATGCTGTCAAGAAGACCTGAGGGTTGATCTCCATGCTCTTCCTTTTCCCATCACTCTGAGGCAGTGTGACAGGGCAGAGGGTCAGTGACACCCAAATTTGAGGCTTTTGCTCTTTACCTTGGAGTCTGTTTTCCCTTCTGAAAGATGAGGGTCAGCACACCCACCAAGTACAATATCCAGCCCAGCACCTGGCTTACAGTAGACACTTGAAAAATTAGGGTCTTCAATGCACTTTGCATAAAGGAAGATGTAAAAGTTGGAAGAAGAAAAACCTGGAGCCAGAAATCTACCTACTTCCATCCTCAGAGGGAAGGTGGGATCCAGACAGCTCCCTTCACCGAAATAATTGCGCTCTGCTCTGGTCTTGCCTTGTATCTGCACCCGTGGCTCTGTTAGTCAGGAGGTACAGCCACTCTGACACAGAGCAAATGGGGACACTGGGTCCTCACCTTGTGATGGGCTTGGTTCCTGACCTTTTGTCTGTATCAGAGAAGATAAGGGAGAACATTTTGAAAGAAAGGAGAAAGAAGATAGCCACAGAAAAACAAAGCAAAGGAGCTGGCAGAAAAAAGAGTGAGGACTGTGGCACCAAAGGAAGCAGAGATTGATAAGCTAAGTAGGATAAAGACGGAAAGCAGATCCGGAAAGGAATTTATCAGAAGTCTTTAATGTGGTTTTATTTATGAGGAGAGTGATGGGTGACTGGAGGGTGTTAAGAGAACTGCTTATCTGAAGCCTGAGACCAGGCTGGCTGACTGACCACAGAGATGGCCCTTCATGGACATCAGAGGCGAAGGGCTGGACAGACCAGGGCTACCACAGGGAGGGAGGATGTGACTGACAGCCCCTTCCCCAAACAGGACAAGTTGCTGCAAGGACAGACTCATGTTTTGAGTCCATAGGGTCTGAAGAGAGGTGAATCGACTAGAGTGTTTACACAACCATTTTCATCATCCTATGGCTGAATGTTCCACACTTTTACAGACGCATTTCCAGAGTTGAAATATTTCAGAGATACAGCTATTTTCAAGGAGCCTGCTTGAAATGCCAGGCATCTGTTTCTGAAGACCAGCGTGAGGCCAGTGGGAGGAAATTTCTAGGTTCACCCACCCCTAGGCTGACTGAGTTAGACCCTCTGGAGTGGGCGCTGGGACAAGCAGGCTGAATGGCTTCGCCGGTGGATTCCTGGGCACACTGAGATTCGACAAGTTTGCCTGAACCATGGGAACATGGAACAAGGCTGGCTGTATAAAAACCAACTAAGAAGTCTGTTAAAAATACAGATTCCTCGGCTGCGAGACCACAGAGTCTGAGCCAGCAGGTTTGGGAAACCACGATTTGTAGTCTATATTAATTTGGTCCTTACAGTTTCATAACTGGACTTAGCACTATCTTGCCAGATGTGTTTCAGAGGAGACTTAAGATGTTGACCCTATTAATGTTAACTTCAGCTGACGGGTGTCCACCTTGGCTGGGATTACAACTGTGGTGGACAGGGAATAGACACAATATGACAGAATTTCAAATTCCACGCACCTGATAAGCAGGCTGGAGTATCTCTTTAGTCTTAGTGTTGGATCCAGAGTTGGTCATCTCCATCTGGGAGTGGAATATAGACCCTTCATTGGTCTTTTCTAGGGCTGAAGTTCAAATAGAAACAATCAATTTTCTCTTGAGTATGCCTTCCATTTTCTAAACATTGATAACCAGTCAGGAGAGACTGTCTCAAGTTGTATTAACATGGTTTGAATAGATTACAAATTCTACAGTTCTACAAATGGTAGAATTTGAATATGATTTGTATTCTATTCAAACCATGTTAATACAACCTAAGTTAATAAGAGATTAGTAAGGGTAACAACATACAAAGAAGTAATTACTTATAGCTTAGAGAGAACTACAATTTAAAATACCACATTAATCCTGAGTCTATAAATATAAAGTTCATGTTAGCAGAAAAATTAGAAATATATTATTTTAGTGCATATCTAATAAATCATACCCAGAAATGACTTAGATAAATAAGTACCTTCATGTTTCTAAGGTTCATTAATAATGGAATCTCTGAGGTCTGTAGTGTTATCTTTTTAAAATATGTATTTTATTGATTATGCTATTACAGTTGTCCCATTTTTTCTCCCCTTTTTTCCCCTCCATCCTGCAACGCACTCCCACCAGCATTTCCCCACCCCTGCCACTTAGTTCATGTCCATGGTTCATACACATAAGTTCTTTGGCTTCTACATTTCCTATACTATTCTTAACACACACACCCCTGCCCCTCATCGATTTTCTACCTACCATTTATGCTTCTTTTTTTTTTTTAAGATTTTATTTATTTTTAGAGAGAGGGGAAGGGAGGGAGACAGAGAGGGAGGGAAACAGCAATGTATGGTTGCCTCTCACATGGCCCTCACTGGGGACCTGGCCCGCAACCCAGGCATGTGCCCTGACTGGGAATCGAACTGGGACCCTTTGGTTCCCAGCCCGCTCTCAATCCACTGAGCTACACCAGCCAGGGTGACCATTTATGCTTCTTATTCCCTGTACCTTTTCTCCCTCCTTCCTCTCCCTGCTAATAACCCTCCATGTGACCTCCATTTCTCTGATTCTGTTCCTGTTCTAGTTGTTTGCTTAGTTTTTGATTTTTTAAGGTTCAGTTGTTGATAGTTGTGAGTTTGTTTTTATTTTACTGTTCATATTTTTGATCATCTTCTTTTTCCTAGATAAGTCCTTTTAACATTTCAAATAATAAGGGCTTGGTAATGATGAACTCCTTAACCTAGACCTTATCTGGGAAGCACTAGCACTTCCATTCTAAATGATAGCTTTGCTGGATAGAGTAATCTTGGATGTAGGTCCTTGCCTTTCATGACTTTGAATACTTCTTTCCAGCCCCTTATTGCCTGCAAGGTTTCTTTTGAGAAATCAGCTGACAGTCTTATGGGCACTCGTTTGTAGGTAACTCTCTCCTTTCCTCTTGCTGCTTTTAAGATTCTCTCCTTATCTTTAATCTTGGCTAATGTAATTATGATGTGCCTTGGTGTGTGCTTCCTGGGGTCAAACTCTTTTTGGACTCTTAGCTTCCTGGACTTCCTGGAAATCTATTTCCTTTGCCAGATTGGGGAAGTTCTCCTTCATTATTTTTTCAAATAAGTTTTCAATTTCTTGCTCTTCCTCTTCTCCTTCTGGCATCTCTATGATTTGAATGTTGGAATGTTTAAAGGTATCTCAGAAGTTCCAAAGCCTCTCCTCATTTTTTTTTTTTTTTGCATTCTTATTTCTTCATTCTGTTCTGGTTGAATGTTTATTTCTTCCTTCTAGTCCAAATCACTGATTTGAATTCTGATTTCCTTCCCTTCACTGTTGTTTCCCTGTACATTTTCTGTTATTTCACTTTGCATAGCCTTCACTTTTTCTTCCATTTTGCGACCATACTCAACCATTTCTGTGAGCATCCTAATTACTAGTGTTTTGAACCCTGCATCTGATAGGTTGGCTATATCTTTATTGCTTAGTTCTGTTTTTGGAGTTTTGAACTGTTCTTTCATTTGGGCCATATTTTTTTGTCTCAGTGCACCTGTTACATTGTAAAGGGTAGAGCCTTCTGTATTCACCAGGGTGGGGCAACTCACTTGGTTGAGTTGTGGCACTGTATGTGGGGGAGGGGCCCAGGGGGGATAATGGTGAATGTTCGACTCTTGGCAGCCTTTCAGTCACTTCCCTCACTACCCACAAGCAAACTGGGCCCTTCTGGTGCTGTTCCTGGGTGGGTGGGCTTGTGTACAGTCTAGGACCCTGTGGGCCTCTCCAGTGGACTCTCCTGTGAGGCTGGGAGTTTCTCCTGCTGCCACAACCCCCACAACTATTTACAGCCAGAAGTTTTGAGGCTTTTGATTCCAGTGCTGGAACCTTGGGTTGTGCAGTCTGTCTTGCCCCCCAGTTGTCCTCCCAGTTTATCTGCATGCAAATGTGGGACCGCCTGGTCCTTCAGTCTCACCTTGCTGTGCATCCTCTCTGCCTTGGCTGCCAGTCTCCACCCCTCCTACTGGTCTGGATGAATGTTTCTTCTTTAACTCCTTGGCTGTTGGACTGCCATACAGTTTGATTTTCTGGCAGTTCTGGTTATTTTTTGTTTTTAAATCTGTTGTTGTCCTTCTTTTGCTTGTGCCAGGAGGCAAAGTTTATCTATCTACACCTCCATCTTGGCCAGCTGTAGTATTATCTTTACAAAGATTCTTGGCCATAATTTCACAATTAATTTAATTCCTCATCTTGGTGAGTTTTTCCCACTGCACCCTGACATCTGAATGGTTTCAAGGAACTCTGTCACTTCAATTTTTTCCCTCTTAAAATGACCTGAAAAGGCCTTGGCTGGCCATGCTGGGTTCTTCCATCAGCATTCACCTAAGTACTCTAGCGGGTGAGGAAACCATAGCAACAGCAGTGCTGGCAATTAGGGAAGCAGCTCACATGGCTTCATAAAGCTGCCATCAGGTTCCCCTCAAGATGGCAAGCTAATGAGCCTTATTCCTGTCCCAATGGCTATGCAACAAAGTGAGAGGAAAAGGATTAGTATTCAAGACTCAGATTAATTCAACGTATATTTATTGGTGGTCTCTATGAAAAGAGACATGTTTAGGGGGTAAAGTGAAAGGGGCTGGCTCTCCTCTGTTCAGGAGCCCCCACCATAGTGCAGAATGGAGGTGATCACTCAAACAAAAATGCCCACAGAGTGACCTTGGGGAGGAAGTGAGGAGGGAGAGGTTCTGCTTAGGGGGAAGCAAGGAGAGTCTTGGGAATGAAGACTTTGAACTGGTCTAGAAAGACAGGCTGGAGGAGGGGCAGGTAGAGGGGACATTGCAGGCAGGGGATGGCCTAAGGTGGGGATAATTGAGCAGCCCCCAGAACAGTGAGAAACTTGGGAATGCATGCTAATGTCAGGGGACTTGACGTTATGCTATCAGTTTATAGAAAACACAGAGGATGAAAGAACATATTAAATAATATAAGAAATATGCAATCAGCAAAATCTAGGCTGTGAGAAACTCTGGGAGACAAATGACCCAGATTCTGAGAAAAATAAAGTTGTAAAAATAAAAAGAAGTGGAGGGGAACTGATAGATTAAAGAGATTTAAGAGACACATTAACCGATTACAATATATGGATTTCACACTACTATTTTTTTTTTTTTAATTTTTCAAATGAGAATATGCTAGATGTACTTTTCCCTATACTTCTGGCTGGGTACAACTAAAACCCTGGAAATTATATAAAATGTATATATGCAAAAACAAATATAAGAAGACTGAAAGGTGGAGAAAAGAAGGTAGACCCAGTAGGGACCTAAGGAGGCAGATTGTCTGTTCTTTTTCCCTCATAAATCCCAAACTGAAGAAAGCAGCAATCCAAAACACCAATGGGTGCAGACAAAAACAAAACAAAACCCCCCAAATGATTCAAGAAAAGGCTTCTGTCTCCAGCCAAATGACCAGGAAAAGGGAAGCCTAGCAACTCAGAAAAGTGTTAGATAATAACTGCTCTACACCAGCTAAATATAGAAAAAACTACCTCACTTGACAATAGCAAAGGCGAAAAGGGAACTTAGACTTCTACCTGTGAGCTCTGAGGGGGAAAAAAAAAAGAAGACACCTACTAAGAAAGGTCCTGGTGTTAGCCAATTGGGCTCAAATTAAAAAAGCAGAAGACTTGCAGCCATTTCTGCACAGGGGCCTCTTGCACTAAACTACCTGCCTGTACCGTGTCTCTGTCATCTGAGCCAGCTTCTCTACAGATTTCCTGGAATCTTTTTCAACCAATAGGATTGAGGCTTCCCCACTCCATCCAATCAGAGTAGCTCTATTCTAACCAATCAGGACAGTGTCTTTTGGACCAGTCAGACTATAAGGGTTTGTCATTCTCATTTCCATGATTATGGACCAATTAGGAACCAGGGATGGAGACTTCTGTTCATATAAGCCAGTTTCCCTCTGGCTTGGAGAACCACACATTACCTCTTCATGGAAGAGCTGAAACACAAAGATATCTCCAGAGCAGGGTGGAGCAGACTAGAGTGGAGCAAAGCATGGAGCAGAGCTGTCTAGCCTGAGAAGGGCCTGGCCCCAGAGCTGTCCTATAGCTGTGCTGTTTTCACAGCCATGCTATAGCACAATTGATCTGTTTTGCCCTGAGTAAAGTTTCCTTCTTCACCACACCCAAAATTGGGGATTCCCGCTGGCATTGAATTGTTACTAACAGCCATTGGTCGACCTACCTTGGTGAGGTTTTCATGAGGTGGTGTTGGAGAAGGCCAAGGGAAAGCTGAGGCTTTCATCCCACTGGATGGTGACAAGGTCCCCGCACCCTGTGGTGTCAGTGGAGGCCATGTCAAGAGCATGCACCCCACCTCCACCTGGCACCTTTCCATCTCCCCTGGGCTGGTGTCAGTGGAGTCCTGGTGAAAGACAAGCCTTTTAGCATTGCCCACTAGTAACGAGCCTCTCTCCACCCACTAAAGTGTCAGTGGAGACCTCACTGGAGGCTGACACTCCCACCCCTGCCCAGCAGTCACAAGGAGTTATCCTGATCTAAGATGTCAACAGGGACCAAGTGAAAAACCTGGACTTTGACCTTTCCCTGACAGTAATGAGGTGGTGTCTACCCTCTTCCCCTCTGGAATGCTGTCAGAGAAAGCCAGCTAAAACACACAATTTACATAAGATTCAGTGACACATAACAGGCTATCCAAAATATCCAGGATCCAATCAGAAATCTTTTGTCATACCAAGGAGATTTCAAACTGAATGGAAAACTAAAATCAATAGATAATAAAGCCAAGATGACAGAAGTGTTAGAATAATCTGACAAAGATTTTAAAGAAGTCATGAGAAAAATACCTCAATGAGCAATTACAAACCTGTTTGAAGCAAATGAAAAAATAGAGTCTGAGCAAGAAATAGAAAATATAAAGAAGAACCAAATGGAAATCTTTGAACTAAAAAATATAATAACAAAAAAAAACCCCTCAGTAGTGGGTGCAACAGCAGATGGGTGAAAGGGGAGAGAATTCATAGCATGAAACAACAAAAACACTTGATCTGAACAAGATAGAGAATATAGACTGAAAAAAAAATGAACAGAGCCCCAGGGACCTCTATTTCTACAACAAAACCCCAAATATTCATGTGATTGGAGTCCCAGAAGGAGAGGAGAACAAGGGCAGGACTAAAAAAAGTACTCAAATAAATAATGGCTGAAAACTTTCCAAATTTAGCCAGAGATATAAACCTACAATTTGAAGAAATTAAGCCCAAACAAGTTAAGCCCCCCAAATCATCCTAAAACACATCATCATTTTACTTGTGAAAACTAAAGTTAAAAAAAAAAAAAATCCTGAAAGCAGCCAGAGGAAAACAGATAAAAACCTCCTCTTTAGAGAAAACAATTCAAAATTATAGAGAATTTCTTATCAGAAATCATGGATGCCAGAGAAGTGGCACAGTATCTTTTAAGTAAACATAAAATTCTATTCCCAAAAATGGCATCCTTCACGAATGAAGAAGAAATCAAAGCATTTCCAAATGAAAGACTACTTAGAAAATTTGTTGCTAAGAGACCTCTCATTTAAAAAATGGGTAAAAGAAGTTCTTTATACAGAAAAGAAATGATTAGAAAAGGGATTTTAGAAGGAAGGAAGGAAAGAAGGAAGGGCGGAAGGACATGGTAAGTGAAAATATGGGTAAATATAGGCTTTTCTTCTCTTCTTGAATTTTCTAACTTGTGTTTGACAATTGAAACATAACACTGTCTGATGTGGTTCTAAATGTATGCATCAATAGAAGAAATATTTAAGATAATTCTAAATAGAGGATGGTAAAGACATGGAAAAGGAGATAAAGTTTCTATAGTTCACTCAAATTGGTAAAACGATAATATTAGCAGACTATGATAATTTGTGTATATATAATGTAATATCTGGAGCAAACACTAAAAAAGTTTACAAACATACACACAAAAACACTAAATAAATAAAAATGGTACTGTAAAAAACATTTGAGCAAACAAAAGCAGAAAGCGGGAAAAATAAAAACAGATACAAACAGAAAACAAAAATAAAATGGCAGACCAAGCCTTAAACTATGAACAGTTACATTAGGTATAAATGGTATAAACACACCAACTAAAAAAATGATTGACACAATGGATTTAAAAACATGACCCAACTATATATGGTCTACAAGAACTTCACTTCAAATGTAATAACACAGACAGGCTGTAAGTAAAAGGATTAAAAAAAAAGGATATATCATGCAAGCATTAATCAAAGAAAAGCAATAATGGCTATATTGATATCAGATAAAGTAGACTTTGGAGCAAAGAAAATCACCAGACAGAGAAGAATATCATGTAATTATAAAAAGAAGTCATAGTAATCCAAAATGTGTATGCACTAAACAACAGAACTGAAAAATATGTGATGCAAATGCTGATAGAACTGAAAGGAGACATGGACATATCCACAATTGTAGTTGGAAACTTTAACACCTCTTGCTTAACAATGGATTAAATAACTAGACAGATAATCAGCAATGATATAGGCGAAGTCAGCAACCCCATCAACCAACAGGATCTAACTGACACTTATAGAACATTTGACCTGACAAAAACAGAATATATATTCTTTCCAAGTGCCCATTGAACATATACCAAGATAGACCATATCCTGGTTTATTTAAAATTGTACCCAGGATTTGTTGTAGTCAGGTACGGTAAGATATGCAGACAAAGACATGACTGTCATGAAGGAATAAATTTTTACTCACAGTCCTCTACCAGGGGTGTCCAACTCATGGCCCACGGGCTGCATACAGCCCAAGATGGTTGTGAATGTGGCCTGAGATAAAATCATAAATTTACTTAAAACATTATGAGATTTTTTTGTAATTACATGTTGCAATGTATTTAATGTGTGGCCCAAGACAACTCTTCTTCTTCCAGTGTGGCACAGACATGCCAAAAGGATGGATACCTCTGCTTAGAAAGAAGTACAGCATGCCCGGCAGGGCCACAGAGGGAAGCACCAGGGTCAGTCAGGAGGCAGAAGGAGTATGAAGAAAATGTGGGCAAAACTCTTTATTGCTTTATTGTGGTTTCTGGGAAAGGTAAGGCAAGATAAGGTAAACAGGCTTAGCATTGGCTAGTTTGAAACATTTCAGCAAGTTGTCTGGTACCTGGTGCTAGGGTAGTTAGGGCAGGTGAATAGTGGCCAAGAATGTGAGAGCCCATGAGAACCTGATAAATAAGTGATTGGGTTGTGGACTTTGGATGGTTGTTGTGCACATGAAAGGTGCAATCACAGGTCAGTCTGTTTGCTTTCTCCAGGAATTGGCCACAGGACAGGCAGTCCACCCAGGTTTAACACAGATGTCAACACAGCGGAATAAAAAGATATGCTTGATACATGGGCCACAAGAACATCTCAACACATTTAAAATAGTTAAAATAGTAAAGAGTGTGTTCTCTGATCACAATGGAATCAAAGTAGAAATCAATAACAGAAAAATAACAGGAAAGTCTCCAAACACTTGGAAACTAAGACGTACTTCTAAATAAACTGTTGGATTGAATGAAAGTAAAAAATTCAGCATATCAAAATTTGTTGGACACTGCTACAGGAGTGCTGAGATGGAGATGTATGGCACTGAATTTATACATTAGAAAAGAGGAAAAGGTGCAAATTAATAGTCTAAGCTCCAGTTTCAAGAACTTAGAAAAAAAGTGCAAAATAAACCCAAAGAAAACAGAAGGAAGAACATAATAATGGTAAGAACAGAAATTAACTGAATTGAAACAGAAAAAGAATAGAGGAAATTGATGAAATAAGAGGAGGGAGAAGATGGCGGTGAGATAGGTGGGAGCAAAGTCCACTTCCTCCTGCCAACTGGTGAAACACCTGGCCGATCCTCTGAGGAACAGAGCGAACAGCCAATGGTATTCCAGGATATATGAAGATTGGTGACCAAAATTATAGGAGACATTGAATGATCGGACAGTGAGACATTAACACCTGGAGTGTGAAAAGACCAGAGTTAGACCCATTTTTTGGTCATCCCCAAAAATGGAGACAGTGAAACAAATTTCACTTTGCTACTCCAGAGAACTTGCAAGGTGGGAGCAGTGAACACAAGTACACCTGCTGCAAGAGGAAATCCACCAACAAAAGAACCACCAACAGAAAACAATGGAAGAGGGTGAAGGAGGAAGTGAAACCCACACTAACCTCAATCCAGGACTGAACGGATAATATACCAATTGCTGGAGAAATTACCCAGAAAAAACAACTGAACAAGAGTGAGAGAGAAGCCTCAAAACCTTGTCCACAGAGAAGAATCAACTTCAACACAACCTGTCCACACCTGAACAACAAAATACAAGGCGTGGTGGACGGAGTGACCCTCAGTTAACCAGCTGGAGGAAAGGACCCACCAAAGACATACAGAGTGCAAACATAAACGACAGTCCAAGACCAGCGAGCTCAAGAAAAGACCAGCAAGATTAAGAAAACTACACCACTGAATCTTGCAGGTATTCTACCATAGAAGCTCATACCATAAAACCAGGGAGTCAGAACAGATAAATTTAAGAAACAGAGGCTAGCAAGAAGAATCTCAAAAACAATGGGAAGAGAAAGAAATAATCCCCAAATGAAAGGAAAGGAAGAAGACCCAGAAAGAATGATAAATGAAACAGAGGTAAGTCAACTATCAGATATTGAGTTCAAAGCATTGGTTATCAGGAAGCTCAATAAGCTCAATGAGTTCATAGAAAATTACCAGAAACTACAGGGAAACTATAATGAACTTACTGCAAACTATATCAACATGAAAAAGGAAATAGAAACTATCCACAAGGGCCATGAGGAAATAAAGAATACAATATCTGAACTGAAGAACACAATAGAAGGAATCAAAAGCAGGTTCGATGAAGCAGAGGACTGGATCAGCGAGCTAGAGGACAACGTAGAAAAAAACACCCAGAAAGAGCAAGAAAAGGAAAAGAGGCTCAGAAAGAATGAAGAAGTATTAAGGGAAATGCAGAACAACATGAAATGTAATAATATTCATATAATAGTGATACCAGAAGGAGAAGAAGAAGAGCAAGGGATGGAAAACCTGTTTGAAAAAGTAATGATGGAAAACTTCCCTAATCTAATGAGAGAAAAAGTCACACAAATCCAGGAAACACAGAGAGTCCCAGTGAAGAGGAACCCAAACAGGCCCACTTCAAGACACATCATCATTAATATGGCAAAATTCCAAGATAAAGAGAGAATCTTAAAGGCAGCGAGACAGAGACAGGAAGTAACATACAAGGGAGCCCAGTTAAGGTTAGCAGCTGACTTCTCAATGGAAACACTCCAAGCCAGAAGAGAATGGCAAGAAATATTCCAAGTAATGAGAACCAGAGGCCTGCAACCAAGGCTACTGTACCCAGCAAGGCTCTCAATTAAGATAGATGGCCAAATAAGAAGCTTCCCAGACAAAAGAAGTCTAAAAGAATACACCTCCACCAAACCAGCTCTGCAAGAGATGCTAAAGGGACTGCTTTAAGGAAAGGAAGGAAAAGTGATAGAGAGAGAGGAACACAGGTACAAAAAAATGGCAATGAATAAGTACCTATCAATAATAACCTTAAACATAAATGGATTAAATGCTCCAATCAAAAGAAATAGAATAGCTGAATGGATAAGAAAGCATGACCCACATATATGCTGCCTACAAGAGACCCACCTCAGGACAAAAGACCTACACAGACTGAAAGTGAAGGGCTGGAAACAAATTTTCCAAGCAAACAGACAGGAAAAAAGAGCTGGGGTAGCAATACTCATATCAGACAAAATAGACTTCAAAAAAACGGCCATAAAGAGAGACCCAGAAGGACACTTCATAATACTGAAGGGAAGAATCCACCCAGAAGACATAAAAATTGTAAATATATATCCACCCAACATAGGAGCACCCAAATACATAAAGAAAATCTTGGAGGACTTCAAGAAAGATATTGACAGCAACAGAATTATAGTAGGGGATTTTAACACCCCACTGTCAAAAATGGACAGATATTCCAAACAAAATATCAACAAAGATGTTGTGGCATTGAACAATGCCCTAGATGAAATGGACTTAACTGATATATATAGAGCCTTTCACTTCAAAGAAGCTAAATACACATTCTTTTCAAATGTACATGGAACATTTTCAAAGATAGACGATATGATAGGACACAAAACAAGCCTCAAGAAATTCAAGAAAATTGAAATTATATCAAGTATTTTCTCTGACCACAAGGGACTGAAATTAGAAATGAACCCCAAGGGAAAAAAAACTCCAAAACATTCAAAATCATGGAGATTGAATAGCATGCTATTAAACAACGAATGGGTCAAGAATGAGATTAGGGAAGAAATCAAAATGTTCCTGGAAACAAATGAAAATGAACTTACAATAACTCAAAATTTATAGGACACAGCAAAGGCAGTCCTGAGAGGGAAGGTCATAGCGATATAGGACTACCGGGAAAAAAAAATAGAAACATTTCAAACGAACAGCCTAGCCCTACACCTACAAGAACTTGGGGAACAAAGCAAAGACAGCCTAGAGCAAGTAGAAGGAAGGAAATAACCAAGATCAGAGAAGAATTAAATGACATAGAGACTAAAAACACAATTCTAAGGATCAATGTAGCCAGGAGCTGGTTCTTTGAAAAGATAAGCAAATCGACAAACCTTTAAGAAGACTTATCAAGAAAAAAAGAGAGGACCCAAATAAACACAATCAGAAATGAAAGAGGAGATATTACAACTGACGCCACAGAAATACAAAGGATTGTAAGAAACTACTATGAAGAACTGTATGCCAAGAAATATGAAAACCTAGGTGAAATGGACAAGTTTCCGGAAAAATATAATCTTCCAAAACTCAATGAAGAAGAAGCAGGAAGCCTGAACCGGCCAATAACAGCAGACAAAATTGAAGTAGTAATAAAAAAACTCCAGACACACAAAAGCCCTGGACCAGATGGTTTCACAGGGTTTAAAAAGCATTTAAGGAAGAACTAACCCCTATACTTCACATTTTATTCCAAAAAATGCAAAATGATGGAAGACTCCCAAACTCTTTTTATGAAGCCAGCATCATCCTAATCCCAAAACCAAATAAAGACACAACAAAGAAAGAAAACTTCAGGCCAATATCACTGATGAATATAGATGTTAAAATCTTCAACAAAATATTGACAAACCGCCTTCAGCAATACATTAAAAAGATCATACACCATGACCAAGTGGGATTCATCCCAGGGATGCAAGGTTGGTACAATATTCACAAATCAATAAATGTAATACACTACATAAACAAAATGAAACACAAAAATCACATGATCATATCAATAGATGCAGAAAAAGCGTTTGATAAGGTACAGCACCCATTTATGATAAAACACTTAGCAAAATGGGAATAGAGGGAGCATTCTTCAACATAATAAAGGCCATATATTAGAGACCTACAGCCAACATTATACTCAAAGGGCAAAAACTAAAAGGTTTCCCACTAAGATCAGGAACAAAACAAGGTTGTCCACTATCACCACTTGTTTTCAACATAGTATTGGAAGTTTTAGCACAGCAATCAGAAAAGAAAAGGAAATAAAAGACATCCAAACTGGAAAGGAGGAAACAAAACTGTCGTTGTTTGCAGATGGCATGATAATATACATAGAAAATCCTATAAACTCTGCCAGAAAACTACTTGGCCTAATAAATGAATTGGGTAAAACAGTGGGATACAAAGTAAATATCCAGAAATCAAAGGCATGTTTGTATACCAACAGTGAAACATCAGAAGCAGAAATCAGGAAAAAAAATCCCATTTGGCATAGCAACAAGAAAAATAAAATACTGAGGAATAAACCTAACCGAGGAGGTAAAAGACCTGTACTCAGAAAACTACACAACACTGAAGAAAGAAATCATGGAAGACACAAACAAATGGAAACATATACCGTGCTCATGGATTGGAAGAATCAACATCATCAAAATGTCCATACTCCCCAAAGCAATTTATAGATTCAATGCAATTCCTATCAAAGTACCAATGGCATATTTCACAGATATAGAACAAACACTTCAAAAATTTATATGGAACCATAAACAACCCCGAATATCTGCTGCAATTTTGAGAAAGAAGAGCAAAGTAGGAGGGATCACAATACCTGATATCAAACTGTATTACAAGGCCACTGTAATCAAAACAACCTGGTAGTGGCATAAAAACAGACAGATAGACCAAGGGAACAGAATAGGGAGCCCAGAAATAAACCCGAATCTCTACGGGCAATTAATCTTTGACAAAGGGGGAAGCAGCATAAAATGGAATAAAAATAGCCTCTTCAACAAATGGGGTTGGGAAATCTGGACAGCTATCTGCAAAAAAATGAAACTCGAGCACCAGCTTACACCATACACAAAGATAAACTCAGGGTGGATAAAAGTCTTAAATATAAGTTGTCACACCATAAAAGTCCTAGAGGAAAACATCGGTAGGAAAATCTCAGACATTCCACGCAGCAACATCTTCACTGATATATCCCCTAGAGCAAGGGACATAAAGTAAAGAATAAACAAATGGGTCTCATCAAAATAAAAAGCTTCTGCAGGGCTAAAGAAAACAGTATTAAAATAAAAAGAGAACCAACTGTATAGGAAAACATATTTGCCAGTGATACCTCAGACAAGAGTCTGATCTCCAAAATATATAAAGAACTCACATGACTCCACTCCAGGAAGACAAAAAACCCAATTAAAAAATGGGCAAATACTTGAACAGACATTTCTTCAAGGAGGACATACAGAGGGCCCAGAGACATATGAAAAGATGCTCAGCATCAGTAGCCATCAGAGAGATGCAAATTAAAACCACAATGAGATACCACCTCACACCAGTCAGAATGGCCATCATTAACAAAGCAACAGATAACTGTTGGAGGGAATGCAGAGAAAAGGGAACCCTACTGCACTGTTGGTGGAAATGCAGACTGTGCAGCCACTGTGGAAAACAGTATGGAATTTCCTCAGAAAACTAAAAATGGAACTGCCTTTTGACCCAGCAATTCCACTGTTTGGATTATATCCTAAGAACACTGAAACACCAATCTAAAAGAACCTATGCACTCCAATGTTCATAGCAGCACAATTTACAATAGTCAAATGCTAGAAGCAACCTAAGTGCCCATCAACAAATGAGTAGATCAAGAAACTATGGTACATTTACACAATGGAATTCTATGCAGCAGAGAGAAAGAAGGAGCTCCTACCCTTTGCGACAGCATGGATGGAACTGGAGAGCATTATGCTAAGTGAAATAAGCCAGGCCGTGAGGGACAAATACCATATGATCTCACCTTTAACTAGAACATAATCAACAAAAGAAAAACGCAAGCAAAATATAACCAGAGATATTGAAATTAAGAACAATCTAACAATAGTCAGAGGGGAGTGGGGAGGGTACTGTGGGGAGAAGGGTTTTCAGGAACCACTATGGAGGACACATGGACAGAACCAAGGGGGAGGGTGGGAGCAGGGGAGGGAGGTAGGATTGGAGAGGGTGGGGGGAGGGAATGAGAGAGGATGCAGACAACTGTAATTGAACAACAATAAAGTAATTAAAAAGAAAAAAAGAGCTTGTTTTTGAAGTGATCGATAAAATTGATGAAATCTAGGAAGACTGACAAAGGCAAAAAAGGGAGAAGACACGAATTATCAGTATTAGAAATCAAACAGGGACTATCACTACAGGTACTGCAGACATCCAAATGATAATAAGGAAATACTACCAACAATTCTATACTTATAAAGTTTGCAAGTTAGATGAAATGGATCACTTCCTCAAGAAATACAAGCTACCATAACCCACCCAATATGAAATATGAGGGGGGACCTAAAAACCCCCGGAATTTTCTTCTGCAGTGTGGGCCCCTTGTAGTACAGGCTTTCCCCGTTGGGTGAGTGTTCTAGGAACCCATCTGTATCTGTGCACCAGCTGGCATTGTTGTGACAGGCTGCATTCAGCTTCAGTGAATTTTTTTTGAAGACTCTTTCAATGTGTTTGCCCATTTCATGATGGGTGATTTACAAGTGCACCTGCCCACACCATGCTGAGTGTTCAGTAGTTTTTGACCACAAATGACATGACCCCCATGCCCCACCCTCCCTATTCACCCAATCTCACCCTGAACGACTGTAGTTTTTTTTTTTCCCCAAATGAAAAAATTCCTCAAAGGGAAACATTTTGCCGATGTGGAAGAGATGAAACAAAAAATGACAGGAGCACGAAAAGGCATCAAAATTGATGTGTTCAAAAACTGTTTTGAGCAGTGGGGAAAAAAGTCTCAATATGTGTATTGCATCAAATGGAGAGTACTTAGAAGACAACTGAAGTTTAAACCTGTAAGAACAAAAACACAATTTTTTAATAAATAAATACCATGTCGGGGGCATTCCACCTCATAGAAAATTTGAATAGCCCTATTATGGACTTTGAATATGTAAAAAAGAAATTCTCGCACTGGTTGGTGTGGCTCAGTGGATTGAGTACTGGCCTGCTCGAACCAAATGGTCGCTGGTTCAATTCCCAGTCAGGGCACATGCCTGGGTTGCAAGCCAGGCCCCCAGTGGAGGGACACATGAGAGGCAACCATACACTGATTTTTCTCTCCCTCTCTATCTCTCTCCCTTCCCTTCTCTCTAAAAAATAAGTAAATAAAATCTTTAAAAAAATGTTTTCAAAAATTTAAAAAATAAAAATAAAAAAGAAATTCTCAAGAAACATGTAGGCCCAGATAGTTTCACTGGAGAATTCTATCAAATGTTTAAAGAAGGATTACCATCTATTCCACATGATCTGTTCCAGAAAATACAGAACAACAAACAACACAGTCATAGATATGAAAAACAGTGTAGTGGTTACCAGAGTGGAAGGCGGATGGGGGTAAATTAAGAGGGTAAAGGGGGTAAAATATGTGGTGGCAGAAGACTAGACTTTGGGTGCTGAGTGCATGATAAAGTGTAGAGATGTTCTATTATAAGGTTGTTCACCTGAAATTTATAATTTTATGACAAGTGTTACCCCAATAGATTTAATTAAAAAAAGAAGAAAATAGGTGAGGTGAGAAAACTTCCCGATTCATTTTGTGATGCTGGTATTACCCTGATACCCAAACCAGACTAAGATAATACAAAAAAGGAAAACTACAGACCGATATCCCCTGTGAACATAGATGTAAAAATTCTTACTAATATATTAACAAATGGAATTCAGTAACATATAAAAGAAATATATGTTGTGACCAAGTTTATTCCAGGAATGCAAGCTGGTTCCATATTTGATCAGTGTATTTTTTGTAGTATTTTTTGTAGTTCCATATTTGGTCAGTGTAATCCACCATATTAACAGGCTAAAGAAGAGAAGTCACACGATCATATGAATTAATGCAAAACTTTTTTCCATGAATTCAACACCCATTCGTGACAGAAAAACAGGAATAGAGGAGAACTTCCTCAACTTGATAAAGAGCATCTACAAAAAAAAAAAAAACCAAACCCAAACAAACATGTTTAGCCTTACATTTAATGATGAAAGATTTGAATTCTTTCCACTTAAGATAGGAAACAAGATCAAGATTTCTCCTTTTACCATTTTTATTCAACGAAGTTTAGTGCTAGAAGTTCTAGCTAGTGCAACATGGCAAGAAAAGGAGATAAAAGGCACATAGTTCAAAAAGGAAGAACTAAAACTATCTCTATTTGCAGATGATATAATTGTTTTGCAGAAAATCCCAAGGAATCTACAAAAAATCTAGAACTAATAACTGAGTTCAGCAAGATCACAGGACACAAGCAAATAAAGAAAATAACATCTATGTTTCTATACTACCAATAAATGTGTGGCCACTGTATTTTATTGAATTAAAATACAACACTATTTACAATCACTCAGGGAAAAGGAAATACTTAGAAGTAAATCTAACAAAACTGTTATGACTTGTACACTGAAAACTACACAATGCTAATGAAAGAAATCGATGAAGGTACAAATAAGTAGATATACTGTGTATATAGACAGGAAGATTTGGTGTTATAAAGATGTCAATGCTCCCCAAACTAATATATATTTAATGTCACTCCTATAAAAAAATCAAGATTTTTTGTAGACATAGATAAGATTATTCTAAATTTATATGGGGAGGCAAAGGAACTAGACTAGCTAAAACAATTTTTAAAAAAGAATAAAGTGGGAGGAATCACTCTAGTAGATTTCAAGACTTACATAATACATTAATCAAGGCTGTTTGGTATTGGTGGAAGAATAGACACACAGAACAATAGAATGGAACAGGGAACTCATAAATGGCCCCACACAAATGTGCCCAATTGATTTTTGACAAAGGTGCACAAGCAATTCAGTGGAGAAAAGAGCATTTTTATCAAACAGTGCTGGACATCCAGGTCAAATAAATAAATAAACCTCAGAAGTTCCAGGCCTTTTACAAAAATTAACACAAAATAGACTGCAGACTTAAGTGTAAAATGTAAAACCATACAGCTTTTAGGGAAAAACAGGAGAAAATTTTTTATTTATTTATTTATTTTTTTAGAGAGAGGGGAAGGGAGGGAGAAAGAGAGGGAGAGAAACAGCAATGTATGGTTGCCTCTCACATGGCCCTCACGGGGACCCTGCCCACAACCCAGGCATATGCCCTGACTGGGAATCGAACCGGGACCGCTTGGTTCCCAGCCCGCGCTCAATCCACCGAGCTACACCAGCCAGGGCCTACAGGAGAAGATTTTTAGGACCTGGGGCTAGGCAAAGAGTTCTTGGACTTGATACCAAAACCACAATTCATAAAAGAAAAAAATGATAAATCGAACTTCATTAAAATGAAAAACTATTGCTCTGCAAAGGACCCTGTTAAAAAGATGAAAAGAAAAGCTACAGAGTAGAAAAAAAGAGTAACAAACCACACACTCTATCCAAGGACTAGTATCTAGAATATATAAATAACTCTTAAAACCCAACAGTAGAAAAACAATCCAATTAGAAAACCAGCAAAAGACATGAAGAGGACATTGAGATGGCAAATATGCATATGAAAACCTAATGATGTTCAACTTAATTAGTCATTAGGGAAATGCAAATTAAAGATATCTAGCAGAACAGCTAAAATAAAAAATAGTGCTGATACCCAGAGCTGGCAAGGATAAAGAAAAACTGGGTCCTTCAGACCTCGGGGTGGGACTGTGAGGGGACCCCCCCAAAAAGAATTTATTTATAAAAAATTATGTATTTATTCTTATGTGTTTAAACTTCAGTCACCTTCCGAGTACTCTCCATTTCGTGCAATACATATATTGAGACTTTTTTTTCCCACTGCTCAAAAGTTTTTGAACATATCGCTTTTGATGCCTTTTTGTGCTTCGGCCATTTTTTGTTTCATCTCTTCCACATCAGCAAAATATTTCCCTTTGAGGACTTTTTTCATTCGGGGAAGAAAAAAAAAACAGTCGTTCAGGGTGAGATTGGGTGAATAGGGAGGGTGGGGCATGGGGGTTATGTCATTTTTGGTCAACAACTGCTGAACACTCAGCATAGTGTGGGCAGGTGCACTTGTAAATCACCCATCATGAAATGGGCAAACACATTGAAAGAGTCTTCAAAAAAAAATTCACTGAAGCTGAATGCAGCCTGTCACAACAACGCCAGCTGGTGCACAGATGGGTTCCTAGAACACTCACCTCGCTGGGGCAGCCAATACTACAAAGGGCTGGCCCTCCAGAAGATAATTTTGGGGTTTTTTTTGGATCACCCCCCTCATATGATGGTACTCTGTAAAACAACATGAAAGTTTCTTAAAAAGTGAAATGTGCCCAGCAATGGGATTTCTGAAAATTTATCACAGAGAAATGAAGACTTGTGTCCACAGAGAAACCTGTACATCAATGAGCATATTTTTTGTGGAAGCCCCAAACTGGAAACAGCCTCATGTCCTTCAGTGGGTGAAAGGTTAAAAAAATTGTGTCACATCCATACCAGGGAATATTACTCAGTAATAAAAAGAAACAACCCTTGGTGCATGCAATGACCTGGATGTACCTCCAGAGAATTATGTTGAGAGGAAAGTATCCAATCCATAAAACGATAGAAGTGATGAACAGATCAGTTGTTGCCAGGAGTTGAGGAGGTATGTGGTGGGTAAAGATGGGTTAGGAGGGAATGGTTAGGAGGGAAAGGGCAACATGAGGGGTTCATATGGTGATGGCATGTTCAGTATCTTGACTGTATTAATGTCAGTATCCTGGTTGAGATCTTGTACTATCATTTTACAAGGTGTTACCATTAGGAGAAGCTGTACAAAGAGCACATGGGACCTCTGTATTGTTTCTTACACCTGCATGTGTATCTATAATTATCTCAAAATAACAAGTTTAATTCTTTAAAAAATGAGCATTTATAGGACAATTGGGGAATTATGAACACTGACTGCATTTTTTAAGTGGGTTGGTGGCATTGTGTTTTAGTTTTGAAAAGTTAGTCTATATTCCTAGAAGACCCGTATTGAAATATTTACAGATGAAATGCATGGAATTTGCTTTTAGATAATCCAGGCTGCAGAATGGGAAGGGGAGGTGAGAAAGTGAAAAGGCCTAAATAGATTCTTGTTGGGGCTGAAATAACAGGTGTGTGGGATTTCTCAACATTACATATCACACGTGTTGTCAAGCACGGAGCTGTGGGAGTCGGCGCAATAGGGCAGTTAAGCCACTGGCTTTGAGACGATTGGAACTGGTTTGAATCTTGGCTCTGATACTTATTCGTTATGGAACCTTGGGCAAGTTACCCAACCTCTCTGTGCCTCAATGTTCTCATCTGTAAAGTGGGGGTAGTATCTCATAAGGGACAGTGTTGGGTGAGGAAAGAAAAGATCTTCGGCACAAGGGATTGGGAGAGGATGGTGGAAAGGAAGTCCCTTTTCTGTTTCAATTAGGGGTGCTACCAAAGCTATTTTATCCACCCTGATGTTTTACTCCTAGGAAGGAAGTTCACGGGCTTCTTCGGATACCCATTCAAACACCTGTTTATAAAGAAAGAGCATGGTAAGAGAATCAGAAATTACCAGTGCTGACTGGATTTTTCAGTGTGGTAGAATCACGAGACTGTCAAGTCCTCATGTATATTCATTATTCATTAGGTGTCCCTGTGCATAGTGTATGCTAACTATGTCACTTTATGGGTGTTTATTATTATTACTCCAGAGTGACTAGTCTAGGACTGATTCACTGACACCCACACTAAGGGCATCTGTGTTCAACCTGGAAATTCCTAGTGAGGAAGGTTTCTCCACCTATGGGGAAGAAGCTGTGGGTATTTTTCTCAACCACCATGGACTGAAGGACTCAGATAATGAGTCCTTTGAGGAGATCTTGGTTAGAGAGCTGCTGGATACCTGAGAACTTCCCCACCCTCCTTCTATGCGGGTTGCACTGATCTAGAGGACATCCTCCATGTGCTAAAGCAGCAAACCCCTCTCTGAGTGGAGGACTGAGTGGGCTGCTGAACTTGGTCTCTGCTCATTTTATGTGAGGAGGCAAGAGTCTCTGACAAACTTAGGGGCAACTCCACCCACAGAACTGCAGTTACCCCAGCAAGAACATCCCACCCACTCATCATACCAGTGGGAATGACAGCATGGTGGCCCAAATGAAACAGAAACCCAGAATGCATAGGAAGACTTAAGCAGTGGGGCTCATCTTTATTGAGGGGCGCTCACAGCTCCTGCAAATGGGCTGGTTTTAAAAAGCTTCCTGTTTCCATACAGCTCTGTCTACATTCAGAAAGCCATAAAACATTGTACAATGAACACTTTCCACCTGAAAAGCATCATGATAGTTCATAAACTTGTCAATAGATAATGTAAAACACTATTTACAACGAGATACAGTAAGTTCAAAATTTAGATTCTGATGATATAATTCTAAAACTAACATTGTATGTTTTTCCAGGTAAGGAAGACTGGTCATTATAAAAATATATAAATTTAAAGTCAGAACTAAAACATTCAATCCTATAAAAATATCTTTTACTAATAAAAGTTTCAATTTCTAGATAAATGTTCTTTTTAAAAACAGTTACAGTCTTAAATTCTCGAGAATACCTATTCTCGAGAATTTAAAACTGTAAATGGTCCATGTAAAAGACATGTGAAAGGAACTTCAAGGCACAGTTGTCAACCTGTCTTAGTTTTCAGAGATGGACCACGTATGTGATCATGCTGTATATTAGTGGCACAATTATTTTATAAGACATTTACTCCAGGATCTATCTATTAGGAAAGGCATTTATAAAGACAAAGTCTCTAGCTGAGAGAGAGGTTCCTCAGGAGCAGACACCACTTTTGTTGGGGTCTGGTCACGTTGCACTCTGACGTGTCTAACTCGGAAAACCAGTGGTTATATTTTGACCACTGTCTGAAATCAGCTCGTTCATTTCATTTTGCTTGCTCTCCTTTAGGGCGTGATTGGGGTGGCTTTTTTGCGTCTGGGCTCTTTTTGATCTGAAACACACCTTCAGCAGCAGGTAGCACAACTCGGCCACATTGAGCAGCATGCAGATCACTGAGGCAGAGATCATAAAAATGGTGAACACAGTTTTCTCCGTAGGTCTAGAGATGAAGCAGTCCACGAGGTTGGGGCAAGGATCAATCCCACACTTCAACACCCAGGGCAGGTGGTACCCATTGTACAGGAAGTAAAATACGTACATAAAGGAGGCTTCAAAGATGATTCGGAAAAAGATGCTGCTGGTGTATGTCCACCACAGGGCTCCCTCTATCCGAACCTTCTGCTTCTTAATGTCTTCCAAGTCTTTGAATTCATTTCGCTTCTCTCCTCGTCTGAATTTGCGGGCAGCCTCATGTCGGTAGTAGGCAACGTGCATTGCCACGAGCAGGGCAGGGGTGGAGACGAAGATGAGCTGCAGGGCCCACAGCCGGATGTGGGACACTGGGAAAAAGTGGTCATAGCACACGTTTTTGCACCCTGGCTGCAGAGTGTTGCAGACAAAGTCCTCCTGCTCATCTCCCCACACTTCCTGAGCAGCCACCACGAGGATCATGACACGGAAGATGAAGATGACGGTGATCCACACCTTCCCAATGCTGGTGGAGTGTTTGTTCACACCCCCAATGAAAGTGTGCAGGGTACCCCAATCCATTGTGTTGGTTTATTCCTAAACAGACAAAGATTAGCAAAGGAAAATTAATGGAAAGTTCCCTTAAATTTTATACAACAGTAATTTTATTAAAAACTGAAGCAAATTTTGCCTACTGCTGGTAGGAGACTTTCTGGCAAGGAGTGCCCAACCTAAAGAATTCAAAGGTTTTTGACCAGAGATAACTTTGGGCGGGGGGGATTTAAGATCATCTTCATTCAACTGAATTCAGATTATATAATAGGTTGCTGTTTGACATGAATGCAGGAAGTCAGGTGATTCAAATTCTTTCCACAGTACCTGTTGAATCACTGTGTGAATGCATATCACATTAGTTTCTCTTTGCCCAGAGATCACAGAGGGTCCACAGAAGGTTTCAGTGATTAAGTGGCTTATCCAAGAAAAAAAATTCATTGGAATGAAATAATCTGGTTTACCTGGCAGACTAAGAAGGAAAAGTAGGAAACCAAACACTTACTGGTTTACCTTACAAAAGATATTTATATCTATTTCTAGCTTGAGTAACATTATTTGCTGTCATCATGGGCTCTTAGGAAACCTAATACCATACCTATGGAAAGATCCTCTTCCAAAAGAGAATCATAGCTTTCACTTGTTCTCCCTCACAACCAGGCAATGATGGCCTTCCCTTCCAGCAGATACCAGCGCACAGGACTTGCAATGAAAGACCCACACCACTGCAACACAGAGCCTCGCTCCCTCTCAGCTCCCTGATTTAACGTCCTGGGAGAAAAGGACTTCTTGATGTTCACAGAAACTTTTGCTACAATTCAAAAAGATGCCTTCTACATTGCCACACAAGACTAAAAAGTTGGTCAGCCATCTCCTTTAAAAAAAAATGAATAATGAACACTGGGATTCTTCTGAAAGTGAAAGGCCCTCTCCTCGAAAGAATCAGCCCATACAATTTCACACACTTTTAGGGGAGGAGGGAGTCAACAAAGACATTTTGTCAACCCATCTCAGACTGCCTTGAACGCCCATGGAGTACACTATGGTCAGGCTGCTTCCTAGGCTGACCCCCTCACCCGCCATGAGTTTGCTAATAGTCACCATCAGACATAATGTGTCCTAGTGTCAAAATGATGTTTCAGATGCCTCTCATGTCATCAGTAAGTTAGCTGCCTGTCCACGGTTCATTTAATAACTATACCCTAACATTTTACTTAAGGAGTATTTGTAACCCTTAGAAAGAATATCTTTACAAGCAGGATATTCATGCCATACAACAAGGATTCCAAATGAAACTCAAGGTTAGGCGAGAAGAGGTGATCAGCACGCCTGCTCCCTGGGAGCCCACTTCTGAAGTGCTGCGTTCGCATATCACATCAAGAAGGACACTGGCAGGCTGATGACCTGCCAGAGTGTGGCCAGGTAGCAGACCCTGCAGGGACTCTTGCAGGAGGGGACGCTGGAGCAGTTCATCTGGAGGACAGCTTGGAGGCACATGGCAGCAGGGAGATTGGATGAAGAATTGAATCCAGAGAGCCAGGCTTTTTTTTCTTTTTCAATTACAGTTGACATTCAGTATTATTTTATATTAGTTTCGGGTGTATAGGATAGTGGTTAGACATTTATGTAATTTAATAAGTGACTCCCCTGGTAGGTCTAGTGTCCAGCTGGCACCATACATAGTTATTACAAATCATTGACTATATTCTCTTCTCTGTTCTATACTTTACATCTCCATGACTTGTTTATTTTATAACTGGAGCTTTGTTGCCTCTTAATCCCCTTCGTCTATTTTGACTGCCTCTCAACTTCTCTCCACTCTGGAAACCACTGGGCTGATCTCTGTATCTGTGAATCCATTTCTGTTTTGTTTGTTCATTTATTTTGTTCTTTAGATTCCACATGTAAGTAAAATCCTATGATACTTGTCTTCCTCTGTCTCACTTATTTCAATTACTATAAACATCCTCTAGGTCCATTCATGTTGTTGCAAATGGTAAGATTTCATTTTTTATGGCCGAATAATATTCCGTTGTAAATATATACCTCGACTTCTTTGTTCATTCATCTGTCAATAGACATTTAGATTGCTTCCATATCTTGGCTCTTATAAGTTGAAGCATTATTTGCAATAGCCAAGATATGAGGGAGGTTTTGCTTTTTTCTTTTTTAAAGAAAAAGCTGAGGAAAATGAAATCATTACATGATGAAATAGGTACAACTCTTAGACATGAATTCTTTGAAGCTGTGGTTTCTTGTCCTTAAAACACTGGCTCAGAGGCTGAGTAAGCACTGTCGGGGGTAATGCAGTGGGCTCGCCGAGGAGGCGTGGTCTCAGGTTCGACAGTTAAGCCCTGCCTTCACACGCCACTTATCTCATGGCCTAAGAGATAGTCCGTGTTCACATTAAACTTTGATTTAAAAGATTCACTTTTAAAAGACAGTATTCATTGCACAATTAATGTTTAGTTTCCTATGAAAGTCGTTATATATATTTTCCTACTCTGGAAGCCTTTCAAGATTTACAGAGGTAGAAACATGTATCATGATGTTTCAACATATTTTACAGTGGCAGTTCCCCCTAGGAGGCCAATCCTGTTTATATTTAAAATGAGATATTCTCTAATTAACCAGTAAACATGTCCCCTAGAAGTTTGGTTACTTAAGTTTCCAATGAGCAAGTCTTTGAACTATCAAAGAAAAGTCACATTTTCTCAAAACCTCCAAAGTGTACAGAATTTAAACTCCCCCACAAGTTTTTTTTTTTTTAAAGACTGTTTCTGAGTTCTCTATCACCTGCCTGAACAATGGCACACCTGGTGTCACCCGTTACCTGCCTTACTAGGAAGCAAACCAATCAAGCTGCCTGAATGAGGCTAAGGCCAGGGGCTGAGGTCAGCAGGTCACAATTCCCCCACAAAAATATGGTCCTACTTTCTAGAAGCAGGATCCTTGATGTCTGCTCTTTGGGGCTTCTCCTTCTTAAAAAACATGAATAACAGGAACAGTGGTAGCTCTATTTCTTTTTTACTTCTCTGGGTCCTTAAATCATACACTCTGAAGATGTTCTACCAAAGTAGCAAAGATGGTACTATTCTACAATACTTATTGAGTTTGAAATCAGCACTTAACCTGCACCTTTAAAGGAAGGAAAAGAAATGGAATGCCCAGATCACTACTGAAAATGAGTGATCAAGACAATTGATTGGGCAAAAACAAATCACCTGAGTCACGGGATCTTCCTGCAGGATCTACCAAGGCCCTGTTACCTATCACGGTAGAAATGACTAGAAAAGGAAGAGCCGTTTTCCAGAGTCTCATCACCCTCCTGCTCTCAGTGAATGTGTGCCAGCGTTTCTCACAGCGAAGTCTTCCCTTGCCATTCTTTCGCTCAGTTCCCATCATTGCTGAGGGCTTCCCAAGAAGCCAGGCATCTGTCCTGCATGTCACCCTCCCAGTGAGTGCCAAGAGCAGGAGAGCTCCTCACACAGTGTTAGGAGGAGGGTCAGGGGGATAGCCCTGACACAGTGCTGCAGTCACAGGCAAGCTCTGCTGTCCCCTGGACACTGCCTTCTCCCAACGGGCTATCAGAGAGCAGAAGATTCTGCAAGTTTGAAAGCAGGCCCTGGTTTGCACTTGCCCCTCCTGACCTGACCCTGGGTGGGCGAGGCCACCCTGCTGGGGGAGCAGGGCCACCCTACTGGCCTTCAGCCTCCCCCTGGGGTGAGCCATCATAAACGGTGTGGTTATAGGACATTTGAAGGCTGAGCACTCTTTGAGAACTACTTTCCAAACTATCTACACCCTTTGGGAGACCCTTGTCATTGGTATCAATGAACAAATACCTCTTCCCTGTTAGGTTTTAGGCAGGCTGCTGGCAGGGCAGCCACCAGGAGCAGCTTTTCCAGTAAAAAAAGAAAATATTTACCCTCTTTCTGTAAACCAGAGAGGTTTAACTGGCTCCTTTCTGGCTCTCTTTTAAGGAAAGAATAGATATACTTAGCTTCTGTAGTCATCAATGCATGAGAATGTGGTCCCATTCAAATATACTAAGGTATGCTGTATTTGGATCTGCAGTATATCTAACTATCCACAGTGTGTTCTTGGTACCAAAGCTCCAGTCCCAAATATTTACCTCTAAAAACAAGTCAACCATTGACATTACTTCTGATGATACACACAATATTATGAAGATAGACTGTTCTTCTCTTTTACAATTCAAAGAATTTAAGTCTATATCAGCATTCTGCTTCAGTAGTGAAATGTCTTGATCATTTTAAAATTTCTTATTTAAGAATTTAATCATGACTAGTTTGCTTAATAATGGCATTTTAGTTACACTGATGACAGAACCAAAACTGAAGTGCTGAACACCAGTGTCACCCCAGCACACACCAGGATGACCTTTTCAAAGTCAGTCAGCAAATATTTGATAGACCGAGAACAGAACACACTCCTCCCAATTTGCACGTTCGTCTGGAGAGTTGAGAAGTTTGAATTGATAGAGGCAGTGACAACACACCTGAGCCTGACTCCCCAGCCTCCCGGCCTATCGGCCAGAGGAGAGCCAGGGCAAGGCTCACTCTTCAAGACACAGGCTTTCTCCTGCTACACATTGCGATTGCCCAGAAGCCAACATGACACTAATGACAGGAATATAAATCATTGTGCAGCTTTTGGATGTTACCAGCTGAGGAAAAAATAGTGGATGTGGCCATTTTCCCTTAGCTCCTCCCACATGTCTACTGCATGACCTTTGTGGGTACTTTTTCTTTATCCCCAGAACTGTTATGAGGAAAGTCTGGATACTGCAGTTTCCTGATGATCTGTAGTTTGAACCCACAATAAAATAAAAATAAAATCTTTAGTGTAGTTTCTTTTTCCTACCAAAATAATAATGGTACTACCACCAACCTCAAACCTCAAGCTCAATCCCTGAGCATTTAAAAAAAAAGGAAGAAAGGGAGTTGGAGAAACTGGATATGCTCCTTTACTCCCAAATCAGTAGTCTTAAAAAAACAAAACAAAACAACAGCAACAACAAAACCCCTCAAACTCTCTCCTTAGTCTAGAAGAATCTCTATCTTTTATCTCTAGAAATCTCAGGTCATCCGAGGGACAGGCTGATAGATGGTTTTTAAGTTAATGACTCAAAACTTCATCAACTGTCCTTTCAAAGTAATGGCCAGTGACAAAATGGATTTAGGGTTTATGTATTTCTTCAAAATTAATTCAATAAAAAGAAAAATGTTTTTCTGATTTTTGGAGTCTAACTACAAAATGGACAGTTCATATAATTACATGTATTTCTTAATCCATTTAAGAATTCAAAGAGTTAAAAATAATTTCTATTAATCAGTCTCTGTTTTCCAAACATTTAGATCTAACCAGAGTAAAATGACCCTGGGAATAAAAGCAGAAAAGGCCACCTGGGGACTCGCCCACTCTAATCAATCAAACAAATAAAACAGAAACCTTCCCACGTGATACTGTCACTGTGGGAGGGGTTGTGCCCTCATGGACCAAGAAGCTTGGGTAGAACATTGTTCCCCCAGTACAAACCACTCATGGCTCCTGGACTAGATGGATGGTGTCAGAGCTACATGGTGAGGATTTGCAAGTTAGAATTTTCCTGTCACCCTGCTGGAATTATTTAGTCAAACCTTCTAAAGTTCTGTTCTTCCCTAATGCTCTTACAATTCAGCAGAAAAAGTAAAAAAAAAAAAAAAAAAGACAGAGAGATAGAGAACAAGACACCATTACCCAGAGCAGATTTTATTTTATAACAAAACCACCAGTGAGATAGATAGCTGGGTTGATGAGGGTCTTCTGGGTTTTGGACACCGACCCCCCCCAGGGGCCCCTTATGTCACAGGCTGGAGTGTTGATATTCTGGCTCCATAACCCCCTCTCCCCTCCTTGGCAGAGTTCAAACAACACCCCCAAAGTCTCAGCCAGATCCAGATCCAAATCCAAACAGCAGACAAAGCTCTCCACAGGGGCAGTTCTGAACAGCATCCTGCATTTTAAGGAAGCTGCACTGTGGCAGGACATTTTCTCCTAGAATGCTAGTTAGATTCTGCTAGAACTGAGGCAAGAAAACACTTGCGTGGCATCAAGGCCACTGAGAGAAGAGAACAACGGTGCATGGGTAAATTCAAGCACTAAATTGACAGCAAGTTTCCACCCAGGGGACACGGAGGTTGCTGCCCCGTGTCCCTGCAGTGGCTACTGGTCCCCAGCCCCTCCAGGTCCAAAGCTGCACTGGGGCCGCACTCACCTCAGACTAGGTCCTGCTCTCCAAGAGGGAAGGCCAGTCCAGCCAAAAAAGCACGCAATGGCGGGACTGACTGCTCTTCACCAGGCAGGAAGTACCTTCTGGTGCCTCCACCTTTTAACCGAGATGTGTCACCAATGACAATTACTGTTGTCCAGTAATTGTCCCGTAATTGTATTATTGTCATCGGCGTTTCACAAGTTCCTCAGGCGCACACCACACAGCCGTACGGGTCAGCTCTACCTGGGACTTACGGACTGGCCGGGCGCCTCCTGGCTTTCTGCTCCCCAGACCTGAGCGGGACTTTGTCGTTACCCATAAACTGACAAGCCCGAACGCAGCGAAGGAATTGGGGAAAGGGGCACCGGTCCCCAGCCGGCCACTCATACACGCGGTTTGATGCATTCATAAACCTGTTGTGCAGGTCAAAGGGGACCATCTGGGGTATAAGACAAACCGGTCTGTCCTGGTTCCTCCCGCACGCAGGGGACCGGGGAGGATGCGGATCGGAGCTGATAAGGTCGCGCGCTGACACCCACTCGGTGGCCACAGGGCCCGCATGGAGAGGTCGCCAGCCAGGGCGACTGGGAGATGAGGGCAACAGGCTGCCGACCCTCCTCTGGGCTTCTCCGGGGATGGGGCGCTCCTCCGCGGAGAGGGCGCAATCACCCCGCACCCAGCCCTGCTCACCTGCTCGCAGCTCTGCGGCGGCTCGGGTCCCGGCGCTGGGCTCTGGGCGTAGCTGAGCCCTCGCGGCGGCGGGTTGGGAGCACTGGCTGGTGTCTGCAACCTGCAGTCGGCCGGCCCCCCACCTGCGGCGCTTTTTAACCGCGCCCCACCCCGCCTCTGTCCTGACGCTCCCCAGAGCGCTGAGAGGCGAGCGTGCGGTGGCCAGCTAGGGCCCGCCCCAGGGCGCGGGGCGCAGGACAGGCCTCCTTCGGTGGGGGTGGGGAGGGCAGGGGCAGGAGTGAGGTGTGCAGGGTTGTGGCGGGGGTGTGTGCAAGACAGGCCTTCCTGTGGGTCGCAGGAAACGCTGGACGGTTTGGGGGGTACACGGGGCCAAGGATAAGCCCCTCCGTTTGGGGAGCTGAGTGCACGGGGAGGGCAGGGCAGGACTCTCGCCTTCCCCTCCGTCGGAGCGCAGGGGGTGTAGGATGGGTTCTCCCTAGGGGGCGCGGGGCAGAGCGGGGCCTGGCCTGGCCCCTGGCTTGGGGTGGCCCTCGTCTCCTGCTGGGTGGCTGCTCACTCAGAACTGGGGTGCCCGGTAGAGAGGGCTTGGGCGAGTGGGCCCGCCCCCAATAGCGAGGCTTCCAACCCAGGACCCTTTGGGATCAAGGTTAAGGGCCGGCTGTGTTTTGCCAGGACACATTGTCCTTGTTTTCTGGACACTGCCACCTCTTGTAGATCGCGGGTATTCTTACAAGGCCCTGTCCGGGAGAGCAGCCTAGAGGCGCAGTGACTGATGTTTTCTATTAACTACTAATCACTTAGAAGAGTTAAAGGGGTTATTTTTATGAGTTACCTCCATACTTTGAAGCCTCCCCCAGGGGAAGCAGAGCGGGCCTCCCTGAGCCCCCCCCAACTACCACCAGAAGATCCTTGCCCTGCCCCTTCATAGACAGGGCTCTGGTGCCCAGGGTGGGCATAGGGGCTTGGTGCAGGGGCTGGTGGAGTAGAAATGCGGAAAGCTCTTTAGGGACCTGGCTTTATAGGTTCAGAACCATCCTTCCCTCACAAAATTGGTTGGTAATTAAAGGTGTCCTCCCCTAAACCATATGCTACTTGTTAGGCCCCATTGTCTCAGGCAGTAGGATTAGCGGTGGTTCTTAAGATGTCTCTTCAGGGTTGTGAGAGAAGACCCGCGTCTTCATGAAAATTCACCTACGAAACATTTTATTAGAGAACAGGTTCTCAGCAAACTGCCTGAGTCAGGTCAGTTCAGAACACTTTGGGGGGCACCTGGAATGGCCTTTCACATAGGTGTGGAAAGATACAAAAACCTGTTTTAGGCTTTTTCACTGGACAGACTTACTGCCTTAATGTGACCTGTGCCTTAACTGTTCAGCCAGCCTCAGGTTTGGCTGGTCCTCTCTGGTCTCCAGCCCCATGTGGTATCTTTCCTGTCTTCTCCCCAGCACTTTCCCTCAACACACTCCAGCCAGGCACATCTGTTTGCATAGCAAAATAAAACCTTTTTAAAAGCAGGCTATATCTGTCTCTGGGGATTATAAACAGATGAAGCCTTTCTTTGCATTCCCACAGCACCAGGTAAAGTGCTTTGCACATAGTAGGTGCTGCTCCATGAGTACTTGCATATTGATTGCAAAACCCAGCGAGCATAGCAGAAAATCCTGCGAACAACTTTTGCTTCTGATGCAGGACTGTCCATGGTTTCACAACTGCAACTGGTGCCGTGTGACACTGTCTTGAGCAGTGACATTCAGGACCAATGGAACTTGTTGCAGGACCCACCCAGAAAAGAACTTTGAATCGAAGTAGCTGTATTTGCTTAGGTATCCAAAAAAGGAATCTTCTCAATGCTGCAAAAATATCTCTTTTCCTGTTCAGGTTGTCAATACCAGTCCCGCGGTGCTGGCTTCTTACTTTTGTTACACGTTTCTTAACATTTAGTCCCATTACTCATTGTTTACTTCTCATCAGATGGTCCTGTTGCAGCAGAAATTAAATATGGACTATGTGAGCCTGGCTGGTGTAGCTCAGTGGATTGAGCGCGGGCTGGGAACCAGATGGTCCCGGTTCGATTCCCAGTCGGGGCACATGCCTGGGTTGCAGGCCGGGTCCCCAGTGAGGGCCATGTGAGAGGCAACCACACACTGCTGTTTCTCTGTTTCTCTCCCTCTCTTTCTCCTTCCCCTCTCTCTAAAAATAAGTAAATAAAATCTTTAAAAAAAATGGACTATGTGAAATTACTGACACGTTGAGATCATCTGAAAACTGAAAAGCTAATTAAACATTTTATGCTAATGATATTCAAAGGCATCTAGACTGTTGACTACGTTGTTGACTTTGTGTGCCAGATACGAAAAAAGTTTCAGGAGATGATTACAACCCTACCGTCCACTTACTGTCACATAATTCCCAAAACAAGACTTCTGTGGCCCTGGTTCTGATCAGTGACCTAGAATTCTTTTGATTGATATCTTCCGTTCGCATCTGAAGGATGGTTCCTGAGTCCATACATTCAATCGGCACAAAATGTGCGAAGGGTGGATTTCCCATTGCCATACCAAGAGGTTTGAAGGGATGATAGTAAGATTCCCTTCTGGAAATCTGTAAGTTCTCACTGCCTTTACATAAGGAATGAAGAAGACCCCACCTCCTCCCCCGTTGGCATGGACACACACTCACGGAGTGACTCACGGTCCCAAATGGAAACACAGCACAGGGACTCTTCCTTGTCACCGACATAGTCCTGGACATATGGAAAGAAAGGGAACTGTATGCTCCCTTTAAACAAAGATGAACAAACGTCTATTCGTTCAACAACAACAAAAAGCCTGTATTGAACAGGCCTGTAGGCTGGGCACGTGAAGGAGAGCGTTCCTGTCTTAAGTTTTCTAGTTTGATCTTCAAATCTGTGTGCAAAGGCCATGTGAGATGCTTTGGAAGGCTAACAACACTACACAGGTTGGTGGGAATCATGTTTTGTGGGTCTCACTTAGGGGAGCCCAGAAAGTGTCATTTTTATCAAGTATCCTAAGCTTTGCTGACATGGGTGGTCTGAGAACCAAACTTAGAAACATGTTAGTTATGGATGTTCTTTACTTTTTAACTTTTTTAAAGTAAAAATGCATATAACCTAAACTTACCTATTTAACCATTTCAAATTCTACACTGTACAAAGGTGTTCAGTACACTCACCATGTTGTGTAGCCATCACCACTATTTAGTTCTAGAACATTTTCAACGCCCTGCAAGGAAACCTGGTATCCATTAAGCAGTTACTCTCCATTTCCCAGCCCCTGGTTAACTACTGATCTGCTTTCTGCCTCTATGGATATTTCTATTAAAGGGGTCATACATATGTGGCCTTTTGTGTCTGGCTTCTTTCCTTTATCATAAGGTTTTCAAAGTTTATCCAATGTGTGTCAGTACTTCATTCCTTTTAATGGATGAATAAAATGTCACATATTTATACCACTATTTGCTTATCCATTCATCTGTTGGTGGACACTTTTGTAGTCCTGGTTGTGATTAGTGGAGTGAAACTCATTTGATTGATGAATTCTGAGGTGTGTGGAAGCTGGGATTAATGTGATATGTTCACAAGACAGGGGACAGCAGCTGGCCTGGGTGGACTTGGGGACTTGCCTGGGGGAGGAGATGGACAGAGTGGTCAGGCAGGGCCAGAGTGGAGCCACTGTCAGTCACGAAGAGGAATTTAGACTGGCTGAGAAATGAGGAGAGGGGCCACAGCACCACTAGGTGACTGGAGTCTGGCAATTAATCCATTAATCCATTGGCAGTGAGTGTGAGGGGACTGCCTAACAGCCATTGTCATCTTGCATGCCGTCAAGAGAAGTCCCACCTCTCGTGAAGGTGCGTGCTTCTTCTTTGCTGTCTAACCTGCCAGATCCCGTGTAGGATGAGCTGAAAGCTCCGGAGCCACTTTCCCCCCACTTTTCATACTTTTGATTTTCTGAGTATTAATTTATTATCTATGCAGAAAACACAAACAGCAAACAGGACAAACAGTGAGTTTCCACCAGAGGAGGAGGCTGTAGAGGCTGAATGACCCTCAGGCGCTGTCTGGACAGGGGCTGGACTGGGTGGCTTTCCACTCCTGAGAAACACCAATGACACAGGTACCGCTGGGGAGGGGAAATCTGAATCAGACACTTGGTTGGTTTTGAGCCTGAATGACATAGAAGAGAATCATATTTCTCTTCCACTGTAAAAATGGGGCAGACTTGGGAGAGTTAGGTTTGGACATGCTGACCGTGGAGTGTTGGTGAAATGTGACTGTATGTCTATTGAACTCTTGATTTAGGAGTCCAGTCTTGTGTCTGACTCGATTTACCCCTTACTCTTGTCTATCCAGTGTTGTCCAGGTCATGCGCTTTCCCCAGCCATGCTCAGAATCCTCTCCATTTGTCATGGATTTGCTTGTCCACAACCCTTCCCTGGTCCTTGCTTCTCCCCAGGTGCTCCTGGAGGGTCTTCCCCTCATCTCCTCTCCCTGGTCCCTGCTTTCCCACCTTCCCTGTTCATGTGCTCCACTCCCTGTTATAGTTGTACACGTACTTGCTTTACCTCTCCTGCAATTATTTTCTTAATTGTCAAGCCCTTTCAGGACAGAACTCGCACCTTACTTACCTTTGTCTCATATCATTGTCCCTCCCCCAACCTAGGACCACCACCCAATGCACAAACCACATCCTGCTTCTGTATAATTGGTGGAGGAAACCAATCAAGTCAGTACACGGTTGCTGACTGAGAGAGTGAGTTCTCTAAGAAGGATGTGGGTGGGAGAGAGGGTGGAAGTCTAAATACTGGGCCTTGCAGAAAAGAGGCATGGGGGCCAGTACTGGGAGAGAAAATAGGGGAATTGTTGGAGGAGGCAAGCCCAGAAGAGAGGCAGAGAGTGGTGGTGCAGCTGACTGGGTGGGGACAGGACATCCAGAGAAACAGAACCAGTAGAGAGAAGAGAGAGAGAGGAGGGGGGGGGGGCGGGTTTAAGGAATTGCCTCATAATTGCTCATTTTCTTTTTCTTTTTCCTGTGGCTGACCAATTGAAAATCTGCAGGGTTGACCATTAGGCTGGAGACCCAGGAAGAGTTTATGTTGCAGCTTGAGTCCAAAGGTCATCTGCCAGCACAATTCCCCCCACTTTTCAGGAGACATCAGTCTTTTCTCTGAAGTCTTCAGCTGATGGGTGAGGCCCACCCACATTATGGAGGGTAACCTGCTTTACTCAAAGTCTCCCGTTTTAACTGGGAGTCACATCTAAAACATACCTTCACAGCAACAACTAGACTCATGTTTGGTCAAACATCTGGGCACCAGCCCAGCCAAGTGGGCACATAAAGTTAACCATGACTGGTGGGTTCATTCTGCTTCCTAGCTGATGATTCCTACCATGTGCAAAGCTTTGGGGGCCACCACAGTGGACAAGGTCACTTTTCCTTCAAGGGGCCTTCAGTGGAGCTGAGGAGCCAGTCAGTCGACAGCAAGTGCGGTACCTGTGAGGGCCGTGAAAGCGCAGCCAGAGCAAAAGGCACCGCAGATCAGCCAAGGATATGAGAACAAAACAAGGGTTTCTGAATAAAGAAGAGACTTAAGATCCTAATTTTGGTGTGATATGCAAATATAAATGAACTGCCACAAAATGTTAACAATTACCTATTATCAGTTTTAAGCGATTTACAAGCAATTTTAATTCCCTCCAATGACTATGTGATACATTTACTGTAAGAAAAATAAAGATGAAAGAGAATGAACTGGAAGAAACTAAGGATATTTGAGGTTATGACTTTTCTTCCTCTTTTTTTCTAAAAATAGCCAAGACCATATTGGAGGCATTGGTCTATAAGCGCACATTCTGGAAAAGAGATGACCCACTGACAAGGAGTCAAATGAACTGAAATGCCTCTTTTTAGAGCAATGGATTATATCTTGTTTTGTTGTTTACTTTTTTCCTTGACCTGTCTCCAAATCTTAAGTCTCATGATATGACATTTTCAGCATAAGTGTATTACCAACAAAAGGTTTTTGAGTTGAGGGCATAGAGGTGGGAGTTAAAGAATTTAGCATTGAATATTAGACTACATCATGAATAAACTGACATCAATTGTGAGAGTAAATTAAAAACAGACGATGTATTTTACGTGTACTTTCAACTCTCCCTATCAGTTTCCAAGTGCGTGTTTCCAATCACGGACTTTCTCGCTTCTCTTTCACAAGGTCAGGGTCCTTCCCTGTGAAAGGCACTTGACTTGAGATTTCTTTTTTTTTTAAATAATTACTTTATTGTTGTTCAATTATTTTTACCGTTTGCAGTGTGTTTCTTCCGCACTGTTTCAGTTCATTTGGGGACAGCACTGTCTGGCTCTGGGGTCCCTAACTCAACTTGTGCCAAGTCTGATTTTTGTGTATTGTTTCAGAGATGGCACTTGAGTGCTGGGTTAGATAAGAGAAAATGATGGTGAAAAAGGCTCCACCTGGGGAGAGAGAGGGAGGAGCTGGGTGACTAGAAACTTCCTGCTTCCTTAAACACTTTGTTAAAAGCTCCAGCATCAGGAATGCGTTCTCTCTCTCTGCTTCCTGGCCAGATCCAGCCTTACTCCAAAATTGAGATGGTAATAATAATAATAATAATATTAACAACAATAATATTCTTTTTTAAATCAAGGTATAATCGACATATAACATTATATTAGTGTCAGGTGTACAACATAATGGTTTCATATCTGCATGTATTTTGAAATGATCACCATGAGTCTAGATAACATTTATTACCACACAGTTACAAGTTTTTCTTCTTGCAATGAGAACTTTCAAGATTCACTTCCTTTTCTTTTTTTTTTTAAAGATTTTATTTATTTTTTGCCCTGGCTGGTGTAGCTCAGTGGATTGAGCGCGGGCTGGGAACCAGACAGTCCCGGTTCGATTCCCTGTCAGGGCACATGCCTGGGTTTCGGGCCGAGTCCCCAGTGAGGGCCATGTGAAAGGCAACCATACATTGCTGTTTCTCTCCCTCTCTGTCTCCCTCCCTTCCCCTCTTTCTAAAATAAATAAAATCTTAAAAAAAAAAGATTTTATTTATTTTTTAGAGAGAGAGGAAGGGAGGGAGAAAGAAAAGGAGAGAAACAGCAATGTATGGTTGCCTCTTCACATGGCCCTCACTAGGGACCTGGCCCGCAACCCAGGCATGTGCCCTGACTGGGAATCGAACCGGGACCCTTTGGTTCCCAGCCTGCGTTCAATCCACTGAGCTACACCAGCCAGGGCTTGAGATTCACTTTCTTAGCAACTTTCAAATATGCAGAACAGTATTGTTAACTATAGTCAACTTGCTGTGCATTGTATCCCAGGACTTATTTGTTTTAGAACTGGAAGCTTATACCTTTGAATCCACTTCCCCTATTTCACCCACCCCCATAATAATAGTGTTCTCATCATTTATGAATGAATACTACGAGCCAGGCATTATCTCTACCTTCCAACAGTCCCACAAGAGCAGGGAAAACTGTTCTCATATTATAGGGTGACAGCTGTGACTTAAGAGGCCTCCCAGTTGGTCAGTGCCAGGTAAAATTCAGCCTGAGTTTCACTCAATTCCCTCCAGGCTACCCTCTTGAACGCTCCCTCCAGGAAGCCGCCTCCTCACACCTCTTCTACTGTTCCCATGCGGCTGTGGCCTAACCTCCCAGCCGGTCACCAGTGTTCAGAGTGCTTGCTGCCATCCCCGCTGTGTTATCTTTAACAGTAACCATGCCCCAGCTTCTACCTATCGACCAGTCCCTAGCAGGTTAAGTTGCCACCTTCAAGATGCAAAGATGAAATGTGATGACACATGAAAGTCCTAACGACGCCTTAGCAGGCACTCATGTAAGCCCCTCTTTCCCTTTCTCCTCTATTTTTTTCTCTTCCTCCTTTCTCCTCATTTTCCTCCTGGGTAATGTGGGGATGTTTAAGCCTTTGACAGAATTGCTGGGATCTGAAATGAGACCATGTATCCAAAAGGCCCAGCACAGTGCCTGGCATGTAATAAGGTCTCAGTGCTGCTCCACTCCATTCCAATATGACATTTCTCACTCACTCAACAAAAACTATCAGTCAGCAGGTGACAGTCCATGTCTTTGTCACCTCCCCATCCCTAGTCCTGTCCTCTTGTTTTGCCAGGCTGTAATTTGATGATGCTGCCACTATGTGTGTTTGGGGAGACAGTGTCCAATCTTAGTGGGTGGGGCTGTTTGAGATTTGGTGGCACCTTTGTTTCTGGTTCCCTGTTGCGTCAGCCAGTGCTGGGCCCCCAGAGCAGGTTTTCTGGCTGTGCTTGCTGCCTGCCTGCTCTCTGTGTGCTCAGGCTGAAGCATGAAGATATTGCTGGGAGACTTGACAACGTTCCAAGGATCACATGAGGGGTCAGCTGAGGAGAAGCTGGGAAATCTTGGGGAGCATTCAGGAGTCTAGGCCTGAACTTCATCTCTGTCAGTTTAAAGATTTAGGTGGTTTAATATTCAGGGGAACATATCACTGTTAATCCTGCCCAACTCATCCTGGTTTTTTATTCATTACTTCTACTACTTAAGAGAGGATAAAGTAATTCCATTTGAGAAGTGAACGCAGAAAAAGAGTAGTTTTTAGGGGCAGCTCCTGTGGGGAGATTAGGTATTAAGTTTGCCTGTTCTTATTTGGTTGGGGCTTTATTTTGTCATTTTATTTACTTTAATGTATTATAATGTAAATATATAGAAAGCTTCATCAGTTTAGCCTAATTCTTCCTCCCCCTTTCCATCCATTCTGAATTAGTCAAAAAGTTTCTGAAATATCTAGAAAGAGACACAGCCATTGCTTTCAACAATCTATTGACAAACCACATATTGCCCAGTACAAGTTCTTAGGAAATTGACACAAATATTTCTGTAGCAATTGTTCTTAGGCAAATAGATACTTCTAAAAGATTATAAGAGTTTGTTCTCTAGTTTGATACTTCCTCAAATAGGTTTACACTGTTATACTTCTCTCAGCAAACTTTTTTCTTTGTAAGTAGTGAAAAAGTACAATTTTAATCTATTTGTAATATCTATCAATTAAAGTATTTTGAATTTGTGCAAGAACTAATGAGGCTTTAACCCATAGTCTTGTATTCCTATTAGTAAAGGAATACAAGACTTGTTTTGCATTCTGCTATATTCTATGATACATGTTCTTCCATTTATGCCAAATACTGAGAAGTAACTATTTCTGTGCGTGGATTTGGGCAGCATGGAACTACCTGGACAACCTGGAGTCTGAGTTCCTCCTGTGCTTCTTGCGTCCAGCCAGCAGCTCATCTCTTTCCTCTCAGATCCAGTGACTTGATAACACAGACTCATGTGCTGCTGCTGCACCCTCTTTCTATTTCTGGTGCAGTTGGGAAGAGTAAGATAAAAGGAAACTGGAAAATGTTTAATATCAAATAACCGATTTTCCATAGTACATGAGGTTGGTTGGTTTTATGAAAGTTGGTGACCTCAAAGTAGGGTTTATTCTCTTCCTCCATAAAGATTCCTCCTTCTTCTGTTTTTTCCTTCCCTACTGACTGCACATAGAGTCTAGAGAGATGGGAGGTCTCATCTGGGTGAGTCTCCTAGGGGTCCAGAGGAGGCTGGACATTTAGGTATGTGAGGCAGGTTGGGTACAGTACCTGGCCCAGTAGCACTTCATAAATGTTGACTGAATGTATGAAATTTGATGTGTACATAAAAGGACAAATGGTATCCTAAAAGCCTTTTGGGAACTTCTGGTTTCTGGTCCAATGTGTCGAGATCTTGGAAGTCATCACTCTTGTTCTGGCAATAAGAAAAAATTGAATAAACTGAAAATCAACAACTCTTCTTAGATCTTCCAGAGGACTGAGATCACAGGGCAGCCACTGTTCTGCTCTAAAAATGGACAGAGAACTACAGACCAAGCTACTTCCAGGAGACAGGAAAGAATTCTATGTGTTTGGTGGGTTTCTCTACCTCCCTTTGTATTTGGTCCTGCTACAGCCAAGGGAGCTGGACACATGAGGAGATAGTGCGGCTGCCATTGCTTGAACAGCCTACTTCAGGCTCCCTGATGGCTATGGCTGTGGGTTTTAGAGCTTATGTAGGTCACACACGTAGAGCTACTGAGGAATGTGTCAATATTTACTACGAGACAATGGGCAGAAGAAGACGGTCACTGACCAGCCTGTATCTTGACAAGGCTACTTTACTATGAAATGGAAATATTGTTACAGGACTGGAAGCTCTAATTTTTTTGAGGTGTTGGCTTCTAGTGAACTCTAAGGTGATATTTTAGATTGCGAACCAGTTCATGACCAAGCCACTCAGGCCCAGACTCCAGTTCTCAGTGTGGCCTGTGGGACTGTGAAGTTTGATGGGAATAGCACTTCTTCTTCAGTTGGAACTTCCCACTGAATTCTCAGGCTGCTCCTAACAACACTGTGGGGAAGACTGCTAGTGGTCGCGTCTGTTTTCGAGATCAGGCTAGTAGCTGCAGGGGGTGAAGGTCCAGGTCCATTCTCCTTGGGATCTTCTCCTTGGGTCATTAGTTTCAGCAACAATTTATGTGAATTGACTCATTTCACTGTGGAAGCATGATAAATTAGTATGTGCCATAACTAAATTTTTATGTATGCACATGTATATGTATATATACACACATATGTGTGTGCATGTATGTATTATATGTGTGTGCATATAAAATTCCTGGCAGCACCTTCTCTAGCAGCTGCCTGTTTGAGTTATTGCCCTTAAGAGCTTTAATACTAGTGTTTTACATGCCTTATATACATTTCACTAATGACTCTTATAGTAATATTATAAACACATGAACTCTGTATTAACATACTGTGAGCCCAGCCTATTGCAAAAGTGCAGTCCTTTTATAATATTGTCTACAGGATATCGGCACAACATAACTGGGATGAAGTGGAGTATTGTTTTTTTATTAGGTTAATTTTGTAGTAGAACACATACCTATTTTCAGTAAACACTGGTAATACAGTTTTGATATAAGGCTTTTTCAAATCAGTTCAATGAAAATATTAAAAATTTTGGTTTGCATAACTACTCTGACATATTAGAATCACATGTAGCAATATTGAGTGGTCTTTTTCCATGTTATGTAATGTTTTCTATGTCGATATGTCCTTATGAAGTGAATTAATCTAGTGTAGAGGTATAACATGTTCTTACTTGATACCTGAGTATTGGATATACTCAGTGACTTAAAAGCAAAATTTCTTAAAAAGATTTTTCTTGACAGCTCTAGGTTTATAACTTTAGGTAATGAATAGTAGTGGGACTAATAGCTTTAATGGGAGAATTGGGAGTGAGAACTACCGAGATCCAAGGTTGGCCAAAAGTTAGGAGAGGTAGCCAAATGGTAAATTTTTGCACTTGTTTTCTACCTCCTAAAAATGTAACCTACTTTGAGGGTTTAAGACATTAAGTACCACTGCCAAATGGTCATGAGTGTCACTTTTGTTCTAAAAATTATTTTTAAAGATTTTTCCAATTCACCTCATACTTAACGTATGTCTCAATTTATTCAAGAACTTATGAGGATAAAATGGACTTCTGGCCAAGATGGAAGCGTAGGTAGACACACTGTGCCTCCTCTTACAACCATAAGAGGGACAACAACAATTTAAAAACAAAAAACAACCAGAACTGACAGAAAATTAAACTGTATGGAAGTCCGACAACCAAGGAGATAAAGAAGAAACATTCACCTAGACCGGTAAATGAGGCGGAGTTGGGTGGAGAGGGCTTGTGACAAGGCAGTTTGTGGAGCAGGGCTGGTAATGCTGCAGCTGGCCGGCGAAAACTGTGGCCGGTGGATCCGATGAAACCCGAGGCTGGCCGACCCGGACCCAGTGGGGCCGAGACAGGTGGAGCGGGTGGTCCCACATTTGTGCGCAGATAAACTGGGAGAAAAAGCTGGGGAGCAAAACAGACCATGCAGCCCAGTGCTCCAGCATGGGGAAATAAAGCCTCAAACCATCAATTGAAAACACCTGTGGGGATTGAGGTGGCAGTGGGAGGAACTCCCAGCCTCACAGGGGAGTTTGTTGGAGAGACCCACAGGGTCCTAGAAAGTACACAAGCGCACCCACCCAGGAATCAGCACAGAAGGGCCCAATTTGCTTGTGGTTAGCAAGGGAAGTGACTGAAAACTGTCAGAGAGCAGAGCAAGCACCATTGTCTCCTCTCAGACCCCTTCCCCACTTACAGTGTCACAACGCAGCAATGTGGGTTACCGCGCCCTGGTGAACACCTAAGGCTCCGCCTCTTATACATAACAGGCGCACTGAGAAAAAAAATCGCCCAAATGAATGAGCAGATCAAAACTCCAGAAAAAATACAACTAAGCCATGAAGAGATAGCCAACCTATTAGATGCACAGTTCAAAACACTGGTAATCAGGCTGCTCACAGAATTGGTTGAATTTGGTTGCAAATTAGACGAAAAAATGAAGACTGCACCAAGTGAAATAAGGGGAAATGTACACGGAACCAACAGTGATGGGAAGGAAACTGGGCCTCAAATCAATGGTGTGGACCAGAAAGAAGAATAAAATATTCAACCAGAAAAGAATGAAGAAACAAGAATTCAAAAAAGTGAAGGGAGGCTTAGGAACCTCCAGGACATCTTTAAACATTCCAACATCTGAATTACAGGGGTACCAGAAGGAGAAGAGGAAGAACAACAAATTGAACACTTATTTGAACACATAATGAAGGAGAACTTCAGCAATCTGGCAAAAGAAATAGACTTCTGGGAAGTCCAGGAAGCTCAGAGAGTCTCAAAGAAGTTGGACCCAAAGAGGAACACACCAAGGCACATCATAATTACATTACCCAAGATTAAAAATAAGGAGAGAATCTTAGAAGCAGCAAGAGAAAAGGGGACAGTTACCTACAAAGGAGTTCCCATAAGACTGTTAGCTGATTTCCCAAAACAGACCGTACAGGCAAGAAGGGGCTGGAAAGAAGTATACCAAGTCATGAAAGACAAGGACCGACATCCAAGATTACTGTATTCAGCAAAACTTTCATTTAGAATGGAAGGGCAGATAAAGTGCTTCCCAGAGAAGGTCAAGTTCAAGGAGTTCATCATCACCCAGCCTTTATTATATGAAATGTTAAAGGGATTTATATAAGACATGGAGGGATATCAACAGGGGAATGGTAGGGGGAGAGAGAGGGAAAAGGTACAGAGAAAAAGTAGCATAAATGGTAGGTAGAAAACAGACAGGGGGAGGTTAAGAATTATATAGGAAATGTAGAAGCCAAAGAACTTATGTGTATGGCCCATGGACAAGAACTAAAGTAGGGGAATAAGGGGTGTGTGTACAGGATAGAGGGGAATAAAGGAGGGAAATGGGACAACTGTATTACCATAATCAATAAAATATATTTTAAAAAAGAACTTATGAGTATAAAATGTCAGCAATAAACCTGACCCTGTAGCAGGGTCTGACAGGAAAGCTGGAAACAAAGCCATTGCTGTCTCTTTGCCATATCTTTAACTTCTAAGTCTTCCTCATGAACTTCAGGCTAAAAGTCTCCTATGTATTATCCACCCCCAAAGTAAGTGATTTCTTCCTGTGTTTTACACTGTGACCTACATTATCCCTTAACTACATTTAAAATTATTTGATTTTATGATTTGTTCTTCCATATGACATTGTGAGCAAATAGCTTTGTTTTAAAACGTATTCCAGCTATATGGCTAACTCTTTGTCTTTTTAACAAGAAAATAGAGAGCAGCAGATCTTCATTAGCCCACAATCTTCATATTATGTCTCAACATTTAACATCTAAAGGGAAAGAAGTATAGCTTTGGTTTTTGGTTAAACTTTAAATGTTTTTTTTTTCATTCTTGAATTTATTGTTTCAATGTTTTTAAGCTAGATATGCCATCTTTGTTTCTACATTGCAGCTCAAAGTTAACATTTCTTATCACTCCCTTTGAAAACCAGCAATTCAGAGAGGACTTCTAGCCGAGACGGAGGTGTAGATAGACATACTTTCCCTCCTCACACAACCTAAAGAAGGACAACAACAAATTTAAAAACAAAAAATAACCAGAACTGCCAGGAAATTGAATTGTATGGAAGTCTGACAACCATGGAGTTAAAAAAGAAACATTCATACAGACTGGTAGGAGGGGCAGAGACAGCCAGCTGGGGCAGAGAATACGTGCAGCAAGGCAGTGGTTAGTGGACCGGGTGGTCCCACATTTGTGTGTGGATAAACCAGGAGGAACAACTCTGGAGTGAGACAGACTCAGCAACCCAGGTTTCCAGTACAGTGAAATAAAACTTCAAAACCTCTACTGAAAAAACCTGTGGGGGTTGAGGTGGCAATGGGAGAAACTCCCAGACATACAGGAGAGTTCACTGGAGAGACCCACAGGGTCTGAGAATGTACACAAACCCTCCCACCCAGAAATCAGCACCAGAAGGGCCCAATTTGCTTTTGGGTAACAGGGGAAGTTACTGAAAGATAGCCAAGAGCTGAGCACTCACCATTATTCTCTCTTGGACCCCTCCCCAACGTAGAGCACCATAACACAACTACATGGGTTGCCCCACCCTGGCGAATACCTAAGTTGCCACCCCTTACTACATAATAGGCACACTGAGACAAAAAATATATAGCCTAAATAAAAGAACAGATCAAAGCTCCAAAAATGGAACTAAGCAATGAAGATATAGTCAACCTGTCAGATGCAGAGTTCAAAACACTGGTAATCAGATACTCACAGAAATGGCTGAGTATGGTTGCAAAATAGAGGAAGAAGTGAAGGCTATGCAAAGTGAAATAAAGGAAAATGTACAAGTAACCAACAGTCACGGAAAAGAAACTGGGACTCAAATCAATTATTTGGAGCAGAAGGGAAAAATAAACATTCAACCTGAACAGAATTCAAAAAAATGAGGAGAACTTTAAACGTTCCAACATCTAAATCATAGGGATGCCAGAAGGAGATGATAAAGAGCAAGAAATTGAAAACTTATTTGAACAAATAATGAAGGAGAACTTCCCTAATCTGGCAAAGGAAATAGGCTTCCAGGAAGTCCAGGGAGCTCAGAGAGTCCCAAAGAAGCTGGACCCAGGAAAGCACACACCAAGACACATCATAATTAAGTTATCCAAGATTAAAGATAAGGAGAGAATCTTAAAAGCAGCAAGAGAAAAGGAGACAGTTACCTACAAAGTAGTTCCCATAAGACTAGTAGGTGATTTCCCAAAAGAAAACTTATAGGCAAGAGGGTGCTGGAAAGAATATTCCAAGTCATGAAAGGCAAGGACCTACATCCAAGATTACTCTATCCAGCAAAGCTATAATTTAGAATTGAAGGGCAGATAAAGTGCTTGCCAGATAAGGTCAAGTTAAAGGAGTTCATTATCACCAAACCCTTATTATATGAAATGTTAAAGGGACTTATCTAAGGAAAAGAAGATGATCAAAACTATAAACAGTAAAATGACAACAAACTCACAGCTATCAACAACTGAACCTAAAAACAAAAACAAAAACAAACTATGCAAACAACTAAAACAGGAACAGAATCACAGAAATGGAGATCGCATGGAGGGTTATCAGCAGGGAGGGGGAGGGAGGAGAATGGGGGAAAAGGTACAGGGAATAAGAAGCATAAATGGTAGGTACAAAATAGACAGGGGGAGGTTAAGAATAGTGTAGAAAATGTGGAAGTCAAAGAACTTATATGTACAACCCATGGACATGAACTAATGTGGAGGAATGCTAGTGGAAGGGGGTGTCCATTGTGGAGGGGAATAAAGGGAAGGAAAAACGTAGGACAACTATAATAGCATAATCAATAAAATATATTTTTTAAAAAAGAAAACCAGTAATTCATTTTCTCTTTCCTCAAACAAAATATTACATTTCTGATATATTGACAAAATAGAATTAAATTGGAGAAGAGGATGGAATTGAAATTTAGACCACTCCTTATAGTACTAATCAAAATTTATACTTTATTCAGAATGAACTTATTGTGATTTTGGATTGGCTTTAAAAATCACAGCCTTAGCAGCAACAATTAGAATGCACAAACACTGCCATTTTCCTTGCAGAGAGCAGTCTCAAGTAAAAGCTACATATAACTAGCAATAAGTAAATTGAGCAGTTGTATACTATTCATGAACTGAATGTTTAAGACTTGTGTATGAACCGCTTTTTCCAAATTCTGTGTAAATTTTAAATGGCTGAAACTGCTGTTATATATACTAGCCTATATTTTTGACATATTTATGTAACTTGAAAAAAATAAAATTTGTCTTGACAAGTTTTCTCAAAAAACACAACAAAAAGAGAAGTGGACAGAGGCAGATACAGAGAGTCACAACTCACCAAGAGCAGAAGCTGCTGCTGGAGCCAGGACTGTTCCTGTTGCCTAACCCATCATGTCCAGTTTTCAACAAAAAATTACAAGGCATCCTATAAAGACACAAAACATAGTTTGAGATACAAAGCAATTATCAGAACCAGGTTCAAATGTGGCAGGAATTTTAGAATTATCAGGCTGAGAATTTAAATAACCAATCAATATGCTAAGGGCTCTCACGGAAAAAGTGGACATCATGCAAGAGCAGATGGCTAATGTAAGCATACAGTTGGATACCTTAAGAAAGAACTAAAGGATATTTCTAAAGATGAAAAGCACTATACCAAACAGCGAATGCCATTGGTGGGCTCCTCAGTGGACTGGACACGGCACAGAAAGGAACCAGTGAGCTTGAACATGTCAACAAAAACTTCCCAAACTAAACAACAATGAGAAAAAATGGAAAAAAAAATTAAAAACAGAATGTCCAAGAATGTGGAACAATCACAAAAATTCTACAATATGTGTAATGGGTGTACTAAAGGAGAAGAAAAAGAGAAAGGAATAAAAGAAATATTTGAAGCAATAAAGACTGAGAATTTCTCCAAGTTAATGAACGCTAAACCACAGACCCAGAAAACCTAGAGAATGGAAAGAAGGCTAAATACTGAAAACTGTACACTTAGGCGTATTATATTCAAGCTGTAGAAAATAAAAAACAAAGTGAAAATCTTTATTGAAACCAGAGAATGTCCACCTTGCTTGTAGAGGAACAAAAATGAGAACTATATCAGACATCTGTTCAGAAATTATGTAAGCAAGAAGAGAGTGGAGTGAAATATTTAAAGTATAGAATGAAAAAAATCCATCAACTGAATTCTGTTTCAGGTGAAATTATTCTTTAAAAGTGAAGAAAAAATACAAATACTGTTGGATTCCATTTATATGAGGTACCTAGAGTAGTCAAATTCATAGAGACAGAAAGTAGAGGGTGATTGTCCTAGGGAGGAGGAATGGAAAGTTACTGTTTAATGAGGACAGAATTTCAGTTTGAGAAGATAAAAATGTTCTGGAGGTCCTGGCTGGTGTAGCTCAGTGGATTGAGCATGAGCTGTGAACCAAAGGGTCGCCAGTTCGATTCCCAGTAAGGGCACATGCCTGGGTTGCAGGCCAGGTCCCCAGTGGTGGCCACTCGGGGGCCACATGAGAGGCAGCCACGCATTGATGTTTCTCCCCCTCTCTTTCTCCCTCCCTTCCCTTCTGTCTAAAAATAAGTAGAGGACACATGGACAGAACTAAGGGGGAGGAGGGAGGCTGGGGGGGAGAGGTGGGGCTGGAGGGGAAGGGAGGAGGGGAGGGGAGAGGATGCAAATAACTGTAATTGAACAAAAAAATAAATAAAATTATAAAAAATAAAATAAAATAAAAATAAATAAATAAAACCTTTTAAAAAAATGTTCTGGAGATGGACGGTAGTGATGGGTGAAAAAAAAAAGAATGTACTTAATGAATGTCACCGAAAAGTAGACTAAGAATGGTTGAAATTATAAATTTTATATTATGTATATTTTACCACAATAAAAAAAAATTAAGTTTTTAAGTGGAGAAAAAAAGAAAAAAATGAAAGAAAAAGAAAGATTTTCTCAAACAAAAATTGATGGAATTTGTCACCAATAGACTTGCCTTGCAAGAAATGTTAAAAAGAAATTCTTCCCAGAGAAGGAAAGTGATATAGGTCAGTGAACCAAGTGAATTTGGTTCTACATGATGAAAGGAAGAACATTAGAGAAGGCAACCACTAAAAAAAATTAAAAAAATAAATATAGTTGAGGAGAAAAAATGGAATCATATAAAATGCTCAAGTAAAACCAGGGAAGACAGAAAAGGAGAGGGACGATCAAAAACAGAAACAAGGGCAACGAACAGAAAATAGTTGTGAAGATAGTAGATATTAAACCAACTATACCAATAACGAATTAAAATGTGAATAATTTAAATATACTGTGGATGAAAAGGGGCCACACACTAAACCTGACAAGCTCAGGGGAGGCCTGTGGTGTGGCCCTACAAACTCAGAGACCTAAGGTAACCACATAGGATGGTCTGAAATGAAAACTTTCTAAATGAAGGCCGTTCATGGTTGGTCATCTTGTCCTAGGCCGGTATTTTCCCTGACAAAAGTCAGTCTTTACCTTACATGAGGCTGTCCGTTGTCTTTCTTTCTTTCTTTCTTTTTTTTGGTATCTACGATAACATACTTAATAACATACTTTTGGAATATCAAAGTAATTTCCTTTCCCCAACCTTCACCCCTCAAAGCACAACCACCAGAGCGGGACCACAAATCCCTTCATTGTTATTATCATTATGTTACTTGTTAACTGTTAACTATCATATATCCAACTATGTAGAAGAAGTATGTGTCTATTCCTTCCAGTTTTTAATCCAGTCCCAGAGATTTTCCCTATTTTGCTTTTTCCTACTTATCACCACTGAATTCAAGTAACCCCCTTATACCTCATCCTTTGATTATAATAAAATAAGGTACAAACCTGCCATTCTCTGGAGCATTATCTCATCTGTTGAGTTTGTGCTTCCTGGCAATTGTTGTCAGTTTGGCTCAAACAAACTCTTAAAAATTCTTATGGGTTTGGATGTTTCTTATGTTGATAATACTGATCAAAAGACAGAAACTATCAGAGTTGTCTCAAAAAAACAGATTGTCTAAAAGAAACCCACATTAAATATAAAGACACAGATATCTACTTTTAATTTTTTAAAAGATTTTATTTATTTATTTTTAGACAGAAGGGAAGAGAGAGAGAAAGAGAGGGAGAGAAACATCAACGTGTGGTTGCCTCTCACGTGGCCCCCACTGGGGACCTGGCCTGCAACCCAGGCATGTGCCCTGACTGGGAATCGAACCAGAGACCCCTTGATTTGCAGCCTGCGCTCAACCCACTGAGCTACACCAGCCAGGGCTACTTTTAATTTTTAAAGTAAAGAAAAAATATACCATGCTAATACTAATGAAAAGAAAGTTGAAATAGCTCTATTGGTTTCAGACAAAGTGGACTTTCTAGATCTAAATGTAAAATCCAAACTTAAAAATTTTTTTTGTTTGTTTAAGATTTTTTATTTATTTATTTATTTTTTAGAGAGAGGGGAAGGGAGGGAGACAGAGAGGGAGAGAAATAGCAATGTATGGTTGCCTCTCACATGGCCCTCACGGGGACCTGGCCCGCAACCCAGGCATGTGCCCCGATGGGGAATCGAACCAGGACCCTCTGGTTCCCAGCCCGCGCTCAATCCACCGAGCTACACCAGCCAGGGCAAACTTTAAAAATTTTAGAAGATATTATAGGAGATAATCTAGAGGTAACCTTAGGTTAGTGATGACTTTTTAGATACAACACTAGAAGCACAATTCATGAGAGAAAATATTGGTAAGTTGGGTTACATTAAAATTAAACACTTCTGCACTGTGGGAGATGTTAGAAAGAGAACAGAAATTTAAACCACAGATTGTGATAAAATATTTGCGAAACACATATCTAATAAAAGATTTGTACTCAAAATATACAAGAACTCTTTAAACTCAACAATAAGAAAACAAACAACTCAATTTAAAAAATGAGCAAAAGATCTGAACAAGATTCCTCATCAAATAAGATATTGAGGTAGCAAATAAGCATATAAAAAGATGTTTCACACCATATGTCATTGGGAAAATGAAAACCAAAATAATAATGAGATACCACTATACACATATTAAAATAAACGGCTAAAATCCAAAACAATGAAAAGACCAAATGCTGACAGAGATATGGAGCAAGAGGAACTCTCATTCATTGTTGGTGGGAATCCCAAATGGTGCAGCCACCAGTTTGGCGGTTTCTTTCTTTCTTTTCTTTATTCTTTAATCCTCACCCAAGAATATATTTATTGATTTTAGAGAGAGAAGGTGGGGGCGGGAGAGAGAGAGAGAGAGAGAGAGATCCATCAGTGTAAGAGAGAAACATGGATCAGTTGCCTCCTCCCAACTGGGGACTGAATCTATATGCCCTGACTGGGGATCATCCACATCTTTTTGGTGCACCAGCAATGCTCCAACCAACTGAGCCATCAAGTTATGCCAGTTTGGTGGTTTCTTATAAGGCTAGGTTTCTTATAATCTTAACATACAATCCAGCTATCGCCCTCCTTAGTACAAGATTTACTCAAAGGTGAAGTTCCGGCCAAGATGGAGGCATAGGTAGAAACGCTTCACTTCCTCGCACAGCCAAAAGAAGGTTAATAACCAATCTAAAAACAGTAAACAACCAGAAGTGCCAGAAAAATCAAACTGCATGGAACTCGTACAATCAAGGAGTTAAAGAAACATTCACCTAGTCTGGTAGGTGTGGAACTGGGCAGAGAGGTCGCATGGCAAGACAGCAGACTGGCGAGATGTGGCTGGCTGAGCAGGAAACTAAAGACTCAAAAGTTAGCTGTAAACTATCGTGGGAGTTGCCATGGCAGGAGAACTCCCGGTCTCACACAAGAGAGTTTGCTGGAAAGTGGGGCTAGAGCAGAGCAAGACAGCAGCATTGTTCCCTCTCTGACCCCTCACCCACAGACAGCATCACAATTCAGCAAAGAGGGTTGCCCCTCCCTGGCGAATACTTAAGGCTCCTCTCCCTTACAACATAACAGGTGCATCGAGACAAAGAAGTACAGCCTAGATGAAAGAACAGATCAAAACTCCAGAAAAAGGGCTATGTGACAAGGAGATAGACAACCTGTCTGATGCAGAGTTCAAAACATTGGTAATCAGGATGCTCACAGAAAAGGTTGAGCTCGGTCACAAAATGAAGGAATAAATGGAGGCTACCCAAAGTGAAATAAAACAAAATATACAGGAACCAACAATGAAGGGAAGGAAACTGGGATTCAAATAAATAATTTGGAACAAATGGAGGAAATAAACATCCAACTGGAACAGAATGAAGAAAGAAGAATGCAAAAAAAATGAGGAGAGGCTTAGGAACCTCTGGGACAACTTTAAACATTCCAACGTCCAAATCATTGGGGTGCTAGAAGGAGAAGAACAAGAGCAAGAAGTTGAAAACTTATTTGAACAAATAATGAAGGAAAACTTCCCCAATCTGGTGAAGGAAATAGACTTCCAGGAATCCCAGAGAGTCCCAAAGAAATTGGATCCGAGGAGGAACACATCAAGGCACACCATAATTAAGTTACCCAAGATTAAAGATGAAGAGAGAATCTTAAAAGCAGCAAGAGAAAAAGAGAGGGTTACCTACAAAGGAGTTACTATAAGACTATGAGCTTATTTCTCAAAAGAAACCTTACAGACAAGAAGGGGCTGGAAAAAAGCTTCAGAAGTCATGAAAGGCAAGGACCTACATCTAAGATTACTCTATCCAGAAAAGCTATCATTTAGAATGGAAGAGCAGATAAAGTGCTTCCTAGATAAAGTAAAGTTAAAGGATTTCATCATCACCAAGCCCTTATTATATGAAACGTTAAAGGGACTTACCTAAGAAATAGCAGGAGATCAAAAACTATGAACAGTAAAATGACAAGAAACTCACAACTATCAGAAACTGAACCTAAAAAGAAACAAAAACAAAAACTGAGTAAACAACTAAAACAGGAACAGAACCAGGGAAATGGAGATCACATGGAGGATTTTCAGTGGGGAGGGGGAGGAGAAGAATGGAGGGATAGGCACAGGGAATAAGAAGAATAATTGGTAGGCATAAAATAGACATGGAGAGGTTAAGAATGGTATAGAAAACAGAGAAGCCAAAGAACTTACATGTACAACCCATAGACACGAACTAAAGAGGGGGAATGCTGCAGGGTTGGGTGGTGAAGAGTAGAGAGGGGACAAAGCGGAAAAATTGGGAAAACTGTAATAGCATAATCAATAAAATATACTTAAAGAAGATTCACTCAAAGGTGTTGAAAACCTGCACACAAATATTTATAGTGGTTTTAATCATAATTGCCAAAACCTGGAAGCAACCAAGATATCCTTTTGTAGGTGATGGATAAATACATTGTAGTACATTCAGACAATAGGATATTACTCAGTGATAAAAAGAAATGAGCTCTTGGGCCATGAAAAGACATGTAGGGTGCTTACATGCATATCACTAAGTGAAAGAAGCCAATCTGAAAACCTACTTGCCATCTCATTTCAACTCCAGGACATTGTGGAAAAGGCAAAATTATGGAGACAGTGGTTGCCAGGAGTTCGAGGGGAAGAAGGAGGAAATGGGCAGAGCATGGGGGATTTTTAGGGCAGCGAAACTACTGTTTGACACTGTAACGGTGGAGACCTGCCACTGCACATTCGTCAAACAGACAGAATGTACAACTCCAAAAGCGAACCCTAATGTAACTCATGAAATTTGGGTGATGATGATGTGTCAATGTAGGTTCATTGACTGTAGCAAATGTTCTACACTAACGCAAGATGTTCACAACAAGAGCAACTGTGTGTGTAGGCAGAGAGGTGCTACTGGAGAACTCTCTATACTTTCTGCTCAATTTTGCTGCAAACCTAAAACTGCTCTAAATGATAGTCTATTAATTAAAAAAATATAAGCCCTAACTCTTTATCTCAAAGTCTTGCATTAATTAACACAAGAATATTCTGTAATAACATCTACTTACAAACAAAATATTAAAATGTTTAAACAGTTTGTTCTCTTAATAAATGTGTTCTTTATTACATTGCTTCCTATAGTAACTTTTCCTGCTTATTTAACACATATTTGAACACTTACTATGTGTCAGGCCTAACACAGTACTGGGCCCACGTTGAATGAATGAGTTAGTGACACCGGCCCTGCTGGAAAATATCAGGCCCTTTTGATGTTCGGTGCCCTCATTCTTTGCTCTGCCTCCTCTCAGCTCTGTCTTTGCATCAAAGGCACTTTTGCTGTCCACAAACAGGGATTTTCATCGGCATTTCCCATGTTGTAGCTAGTTAGAGGGTTTAGGGACATCAGATTTTTATTGCAAACCAACAAAGACAGGGAAGCAATCAGGCTTTGAGATAGTGCATTTTAGAACTTCTCTGTCAGCTGTCATACTCCACATTTGCAGGTCTGGGTTTCTCAAAGCATTGCTTTCTGAGGAGTAAGGACAATTTGGGCAGAGTTATTTGTCTACTAAATAGTCACAACGTCATTCAAGAGAAGAGCTGAAAGCTAAGCCAGGTGATTTGCAGAATCAGACCTGATTTCAGCCTTTGGTTCAGTAGGCTGGATTTGCCACGCTCCAACAGTGAGACTTTGACCCAGAGTCTAATCTACTGTGTGTTCTCAGGCTCCTGTGTCAAAACCCCATAGTAAAACTCATCCAGGTAGATGGAATTCTCTGTGTTAACTGATGAAATGAGATTACATCCTATTTTTTCTTAAATCTTTAACAAAAACTTTGCACAGCTATAAGGATCAACCATATCCTCTTACTTCAGCTACTGGAAGGGTCAATATTTGTCTAAGTCTTAATGCTGATGACTTGGAATGCACCCTTAACCTGTTTCTGTCCCAGCTGGTTTCAGAAAAGCAGTTTAACATAAATCATTATATAACTAACATCCTTGTATTTGGGTGGCAGCAAATTGTAATATCCTTTCTACAAGATCGTTACAGACTTGGAAGCCATCGCTGGCTGTATGGAAGGGTAAAATAATACCCCACGACCAGTTTGAATCAAAATGAAAGGTTTGATTCCATTTGTTTCTTGTGTGCCCACTTTCCAATACAACTAGGAAATAGAAAGGCGGTTGGGGGGAAGACTTTAAAATTATAGCCTTACTTATAATGGTACATTTTATTACATAGCAAGGAAAGGAGAGATAGGAGAAAGGAAAAGCACAGAGATGAGTAAAGATCATAAGTTTTTTGAGAATTTCCCCACACCCACCCTTCCCTTTGAGTTCTTTGTCAATCTCCCTGTCACTGGCTCAAAACCTCATCATCCTTTGCTGCCTTCCTTTCTCCAGGCAGCCATCACATCGATTCTCCTGACTTCTCTCATATCTCTACTCTCTGTCTTTTCGATGACTTTATTCAGGTTCTTATCACCTCTTCATCGGATGAGTCTTTCACTGACTTCATTCACTCAACAAACGTTGGTTGAGTATCTACCAGCATGCAAGGCCCTGGAGACACGAGTGTGAGTGACAGACTCGAACCCACTGTCATAAGACCTGCCGTGGGAGCCTGACGGAGAAAGGTGACACAGAACACCTGTCCTGAGTATTATGAAAAGGGAAGTCTGGTTCTGCAAGTGGATGAAGGCCAGCAACCCAGGTTGTGGATTCAAGGACTGTGTCCCGTGGCTGTGACAAGTGAGTTGAGACCTGAAAAGGAAAGTTTGGGATGGTGAAGAGAATTTTTTAAACAGGCCTTGCCATGTCCCTCCACTCCTGACACCCAGAGTGCTTCTGCCTTGGACAGACAGCTCCACACCTCTCAGCATCTTATTCAGACCACACACTCGCTTTCTACCTTTACCTCCCACACATTCTGTTTGCAGTTTCTGTTCCCATCACACACTGTTCCATCAGGGCGTTTTGCGGTTTTCATACCTAGGTCTTTGTGCGTGTGGTTCCTTTCACTGTGATTTTGCTTTCTCCATCTTGAAAATTCATTCTCGCTCTTCAGGGCTCAGCTTAGAGGTTACTGTTATTAAGCCTATAATTTTTCCCCTGACCATTCTCTGTGTTACTCACAGAAATCATTGTGCCATGTTATACTGATAGTTTATTTGCATGTTTTTAGCAGTCTTAAAAGACTGTTGAGGATAGAAAACTCATCATTACATTTTCCAGTACCCAGCACCTAACACCCAGTAACTATACAGCAGATTTTCAGCGACTTTTTGTTAAATTGAATAAACGCTCACTTAGGTAACCCAATTAATGGTTCTAAAAAAGATTCTTCTTTTATTAGGAAATCATCTCTGCAAAATTACAACCTTGTGGGTACGATATTGCTGTAAATTTTTTACATGTAATTAAAAATTAATAGCCTGTAATAGTTAGTACCTAAGTCCATGTAATTTAGTATGGTATAAGAAGTGACCCTGAAATGTTTCCTAAACTTGTGCCGGATGAACAAGGTTAATCCCTGCAGAGGTGTTGCAGGCATTATTAGGACGATGTAGTTGAAAAGGGAGCCCACAAAAGCTTTATGTACTTAGTAGTTAAAAATGACGCCAAGGCAAAGAGCCCATTTTCCTGAATTCAAGTCTCACTGTAATTGTGATGGATAGTGAGCTAGACTCTTCCCTGCTGGAGAACCACGTGGGCTGTTGGTCTTGAAAATTGTCTCGAAAAGTCCTCTGTCATACTACTCAGCAAGGAGGAGGCAGCCAACATTGTCTTTTTACTATTAATTGTTCTGTGCTCTACGGTTTATGAAGAGCTTTTATGCACATTATCTTATTTGGAAACAGTTCTCAGAAGTAGGTGAGGTAGATGTTTTCATTTTACAGGTGAAGAAGCTAAGGGTTCAGAAAGTTTCATTCATTTCTTCATTTAACAAATATTTATTGGATGTGGCTGGGCCAACACATGAAGCAAGGCACTTGCCTGGGCGTGTATGCATATTTGAATCCAACCTTCTGACTCCTCACCCATGCCATGCTCTTTCCGTCACCCCACATGAATGAAATAAACATCAGTGGAACTAGAATGTCAGAGTGGGCAAGAATAACTCAATTCTGTAAATTTTAGCTGTTAACATATCTGGGGTTCATGTCATATATCACTTTTCCACTTAAACTCAAAGTTGAGCTTCGAATAAAAAGGCCTCTTCTGTCTGCCTTTCAGTATTCTTTGAAGTTCCCAGCACATGTGGAATCTTAAGCATGATGCTGCGAAATATTTCTGAGTAGCATTTTTTTTCTATGCTAAGGCCCAGCCACCTATTTGAGCTACTTGAGGGCTTAGTTGCTTAGATGTCTTTGGCTTTTGTTTACTGGACAATTGCTTTTTTTTTTTTTTGAATGGGTGGGCCATTAGATTAATAGCCAAGAGTTGTATGTGAGATCCTGTGTGATATAAACTGAATAGTTTAATCCCTTGATACCAGACATTTCCTCATACAACACCCACTGCAGTATCTTCATGGAGCCAAATAAGCACTGAGACTCTCACAGCATCTGCCTGCTCAGTGTGGGCTGGGCAAAGGCAGCCTCCCTCTTGGTGGGAGTCCACAGGTCTGCCCACCCCTACCCCCAGGAGCTAGTCTCTCTGTCCTGGAAGATGGCTAGGAGGCAGAGACAAGCCTCACTGGCAGGTGTGGGAGTTGCTCTGACTTAGGAGCCTCCTTCCCCTTAAGAGACATCGATGTAGCTTCCAGGATCCCCATGGGGGTATGCTTCCTAGCCAAGGGTGTAGCTTCCTGTCAGGTGGCCGCGTGCTCCTGGCCCTGACGCAGTTGTCAGTCGGTTGTCTCTACCACATGGTGTTGGCTAATGACATAGTTACATATTCTGTCTTTATCTGTTTCCAGGAGAACACAGGCCGGAAATTAACCACAGGTCACGTTCTTATACAGAAGGGAAAGATTTTGTTAATCCATTGCCCACGTCCCCATCAAGACCTAGATATTAATATTTCCCTTTTTTCAGATCTTAGGAATATTACAAGAACATATAAACATATTTGAAAAGTTTGAAAATAAATTTAGATTAATGCTATGATTTTGCCACCCTGTTCTTGGTTAAGTTAGACGTAGGAGATATCGCCCACATCCCTGACATCCCAAGGTAAACCCTATTTTCTTCAGTGTGATGTAAATGGTGGTGCTTGGTGACACCAACAGAGCTGTCCATCGTTCTTGTGCTGTCATCTGTGTCTCTGTCTTGCTAGAGCACACAGGGAGTTCTGCAGAGTCAGCAACGATGCAGATGGATGACAGGTTTGATGACGGTGTGCTGTGTCATGGAGGCACACCCAGACACACAGCCCTGACCTGGAACATCCTGGAAGAAATGCTGCTTACCTGTTCTCACTCAAATCCAGCACCCAGGCAGGATCACAAGCCCTGGTGGGTTCACCCCATTCAGGCACATCTCTTAGCAATGTCTGAATGTAACTCAAGTCACTATCGGGACCTATGGGAGAGTTGGAGCCCTGTGGTTATTGGGCATAAATGAACACTATAAATTATTGTTGGGAAGAAAGGGATGGGACAGAAAAGAAGGCCCACTGTTATAACTAAGCAGAGAATGAAAAATGTTGAAAGGGAGATACAGATAAAAGATTACAGGGTTTTTAGGGCTGAGTGTATGAAGAACATGCGATTTTCAAGTAGGCTTAGTGGTAGGTAAATCAAGAAGCAGCAAGAAGTGAGGACTGCTTTGAGATGACCCAACTATTGGGACGTTTTGTGGACGTGGAGATAGTCTGAACAGGCCTCCCAGGGCCAGGAGGCTGATGAGGTGCCTTCCTCAAGATACAATGGTTTTATCAAAGCAGTTCCTTATTTAGCTTTGGTGACCTACTGCGAGCAGACAGGTTGTGGCTGCGAGCTCTTTATAAGCCACTGCATTTGTTTACTTGGTGCTGTAGCTCATAATGTAACTGTGATTCATGCCTTTAAGCTCTTTGAGATGGGAGCAGCCGGTTGTACTAGAGTAGCTTCTTGTATAACTATAAATTATAACATTTGGAGATAAAGATGCCACAAGTACCAGTTGGGCATGAAGACACCAGACACAGTGTTTGGGTGTGTGCTAAACATTCCACACTGTTTTCACCCCAGAGACGATCGTGTTTTCACGAGGAAGCCCGGGAGATCCAATCAATACCTGTGTCGGCAAGGTTATTAGGTGGATGCCTTTTGCAGTGGGAAGATGTGGAGTAGATAGTGAGTTACAGCTTCCTAAAGGAGGTGAAATGTAAAATAAACTGAGACTTAACAAATTGCAGGTGAGGAAGTTGTGCACAATGAATGTAGGAAAGAACAGGGATATTGAATTTATGTCTGACTGCCAAAGTGCAAAAGCACCTATGACATACTCTAGTTCTATGGGTTTAGCCCTGTTTTCCAATTTTTCACAAAGTCAGGTTGTCTTTGGCACATTTATTTTGATCCAGCTTACTGATAATATTATTTCACTTCATTCTCACAGCCAGGAGTTGCCTGGAAGGACAGCAGGCCACCTTACCCATCTTTTATTTCTGACCTTCACAAATGTCCCAGCAGAATTGGGTGAACTTCTGGGGTGGTCCCCTCAATCCTGGTCCTTCCTGGCATGACTTTTGACTCTGTTTGACTGACAGAGATTTACATAGATGTGATGGCCTGTGGTTACTAGTGACTGTTGGAAATGTTGCATATACTCCTATAGCTGAAGTCACACATTCTAAGAACTTGCAGACCAATTTCCCTTGCATTTTCATTCATTGCTTTTGTGTCTGTGTGCAAATCATGCACTATCAAGTGTATCTTCTAAATTTGATTTTAAGCTTCACAACAATCACTGAAATGGAAGTTCCGATCCTCATTCCATAGACAGTCCAGGGTGCCTGAAGTAGCCCTGGTGAGTGGTGTGCCCAAGAGGCACAGCTAGTGCATGGCTCATAGTTCGGACTCAGACTGCAGTCATCATGCAAAGAGTTCCTCATCAGAATCCGTAGTCTGCCAGATTCTTGGATCATGAACTCCACAGCACTGTGTACAAGATTTGCTTCTGTGTGCTCACGAGCATTTTTCTAGAGCAGGTATCTGTAGCATTCATGAGATTCTCTAAGACATCCATGGCCTCAGAGGTGAGCAGTGGGCAATCATGCCCACCACCACAGCTCACATCTGTGTCTTTCCAGCTATTGACTCCTGGAGAATACCAACTGTTTCTGGTTTAAGTTTCTGGCCTTTCTAATGTCTCTGAAATGTAGTGTCAGGTTCCATTTGGTACGTGACTAACTTTGTCCAGACAATTGACATCTATGATGTTGGTTATAAAATGTTCCTAATTATGGTCCCTTTTCCCCTCTGTTGTCTGTGATACAGTGTGGACCCAGACACTGATGAAGGAAGCACAACATTTGAGAATAAAGATTATAACCATAAAAGGCTATACCTACTGGAGCAGTTTTTATACTTGGAAACAGTAGCATCTCTGTTTGGAAAGCTGATACTTTATTATACTTCCTACAATGTGCTGTGCACAGTAAGAGCTCAGCCTACCTCTGGGCTCTGACCCTTTGAGGTGCCTCTCGTTCTCGGCCATCCTTGGGTGCTCACAGAGCACCAGCTCTGTCTTGCCCCTGTCTGGACACTAAGAGCTTGACAATTGCCATGACATTCTACAGCACAAGGTATGATTTCCTTACTGTCTCATCAGGAGAACTGAGCCGTGGCAGATGGTGTCTAAGAGCTAATTACCTGAGACTTGTGGGAATAACAAGGTAGGTGGCCAACTGTGGGAGAGAGATAGGTGCAGAGAAAGTCTGAGGGCGACAGAGCCAAAAAGTTAACCCTTTCTAAGCCATCTTGTAACACTGGAGGGTGTGATGGCAGCCTGGACACAAGGAGTCACCTGGCTTCTTGTGGTTAACACAGTCTTCGTTCAGATCCCCAAGGCCATTCGCTCGCCTCTTCTGTGAATATGTTGAGTGATGATTTCAATGGATAATATGAATTGAAGAGGGAGAAACAGAAAAGAGTAAATATCTGAGTTTGCATTTATAACAAGTCAAATGTCTGTAGAGCCTGGGGGGAGGATGGGAAAGTGAGTTAAGCTAGCAGATCTAAGTAATCCCTGATGCCCCTGGTAGGTTATCAGTTATTAATAGCCTTTCCTTCCCTCTTTCCATCTCTATGAAAAGTCCCCTTTGTTAGTTAACATAAACCCAAAGGAGCCCTGACTGGTGTGCCTTAGTGGGTTGGGCGTTCCATAGACCTAAAGGTCACTGATTCTATTCCTGGGAGGTTAAGGGCCAATCAATATTTCTCTCCCTCTTTTTCTCCTTTCCTTCCCCTCTCTCTAAAAATAAATTTTAAAAATATGTTTAGAAAAAGATAAATCCCAAAGAATACTTAGACACCCGAGAGATAATTGTCTGCTTCAGAGCTGCCCAAGTAGAAATTATAGTCAACGATGGAAACTGTTTTACAACTTTTCTCTCAGAGTTATCATTTACATTGTCTATTGCTGTGTAACAAACTACCCCCCAAAAAGAGTGATTTAACAAATCAATGGTCCTCCTGGCCTGGTGACTCAGTTGGTTGGAGTGTTGTCCTGTGCACCAAAAGGTTGCAGGTTCAGTTTTCAGTCAGGGCACATACCTAGGTTTGATCCCCATTTTGGGACATTTACAGAATCAATGTTTCTCTCACACATCAATGTTTCTCTCTGCCTCTCTTCTCTCACTCTAAAACCGATAAACATATCCTTGGGTGAGAATAAAAAAAAAAAAGAAACCAGTGCTTTATTATTTCTCATGATTCTGTGGGTTGGTAGGGCTCAGTGGGGTGGCATTTGCCCATCCCCTGTGGGGTCTCCTATACAGCTTCCTTCTGCTGGGTGCTGGGCTGGGGCTGGGATGTCCAGGATGTCCAGGATGACCTCCTTTCCTTCATCACCATCTCTGAACTTGGCAGTGTAGCCTGAGTGTCTTACATGTCAGCTGATCTCCAGGTGAGTCCTAATGCTGCCTGAAAGTCAGCTCTGCCACATTCTGTTGGTTCCAGTGAGTCACAAGGGGAACCCATGGTCACACAACAGGGATAGAGCTTCCACCTTCAGTCCATCAGTTGCCTACTTCAGAGCACGTGCTTCGACATTTAGAACTTATTAAGCACATATACATAATTATCTTACATATAACATGGGGCAATTATACCCTCACTCCTGGGAGGACCACAGCTCCAAGAAGGAAAGGGACTTGGTCAGTGAGAGGAGGAGCTGGTCTTGACCCCTGATGCCTTGGCTCTGTGTCCTGCTCTTGCCCTGGGACAAAGCTTCACCCAGAGGGAGGATATCTGAATTTTGGAAACTCAGCATCAGGGTTGATAAAAAGGAGGTGCTGACCTGGGTAAGCACTGTCTGGTCCAGTATGAAAGCAGCTGCATGACCTTCTTGCCTGGCTCATAAATGACTTCTGAGTGTAACTACTGTGGCCCCAAGGGGTGCAAGTCTCTGGAAAGTGTGATGAGCTGGAGGCCTGTGTGGTGGCTTTCTGGGGCTGTGGAGCCAGCAGGCCAAGCTCATCTGCCTCTAAGTTTCCAGGTCTGTGTTGTATTAGTAAGCTGCTGCCACTCGGTTGGTTTGTAGTTATTTTATTTTTCAAACTAAACCTCAGGTAAATTCTGGAAAAAAGGAAAGCTCTGAAATGAAAACCTCTTATCATTTTCATTTTTCTCCCTAAACAAGTGTCTCCAGTTTCTCTTCATTTGCTCATGTTCCAGGTGCCCAGCTTCCCTGATCACCCCTGTCACTGCCACAGTGGAGGCAGATGTTTCCTTAGGTGACCCACCTAAGTTATTAGTAACATCCGTTTCTACTTCCATCACAAGATTGTAGTGTTGTTTTCAGCCTTTGTTGTGCTCAGTGTTTTCCTCCTTATTTCATGCACATGATTTTACTGTCTCTTTGTGACAATAATCCTTTCATGGGGCTGATTTTAGCCTCTCACTGTCTTAAGATTAGTTATTTTAAAACATCTTCTCACAATATTCTGTGTATTTTCCACAGCATAGAAATTGTTATATGATTAGATAGCTTCTTGTGTGTGACCTAGTGTAAAAAATTTTAATAAGTACATGGACCAATCATTCATTGGTTTATAGTGGTTCCACAGTCCTATGGAACTTAGTATTTTATAATCTGAAGTAATGAAGAGCCATTGCCTAAAATCCTGTGGTTTCTCAGAGTTTTCTGACAATGGTGAAAATGTGGTTAATAGCTGCTATTTGCTTTGCTTTAAGCAGGAGTTAGGGGCCACAATCAGGAATGTCACAATTTTAGACAATCAGATACAATCAACTGCTGGGAATGCCAGGGGTGGGGGTAATGGAGGGCCAGCAGGGTTGAGAGTCAATGACCGTGTTTTCAGTGGACTTTATCATGACTCCGCTTCAATTTAGAAAGTCTCTGTTCTAATTTCATACAAATCAATGGCAGGGTGACAGACAACAGGCAATTGGACAGGGAGAGGACAATCAGCACCAATGAGTCATTGAAGTCTTTGCTGCATCTTGGGACAAGCCACCATGGGAGCTACTAGCCAATCTACTGGCCACCCTTCCCTTCTGAGGGTCTTGATTGATCATTCCAGCAGACAGCCATCTCTCCCAGCTTCTGTAGAACTTTCCATTACTCCTAAGGCACATGTTCCAACCTGTCCATTCTGTAGTTAGTTTTGTACCTTATCTATCCTAAAATTGATTATAAATTTCTTAGGCACAAGAATTCTTCCTTCTACACATCTCTCTATTCACTGCCTATAACTACATCTGACTATCATCTAGGTTTTAATTGATCCAGGATTGCATTGATCCTTGGGAAATGTATTAAAAATTGTGTTGTATAACCAAATTTACCCGTAGTGAGTTCTTTTGGTGACGTTCATATAACCACATGCTCTTGTATGGGGTTTGAAGTCTGAAATCTCATTTAATTCTGTGTGAGTTTAGAATGGGATTCTTATATGTAAATAAGGAAGATGAATGTTGCAATTACAGAGAAGCTGATTATCCCAGTTTTACTAAGAGAACTTAACTAAAAACCTTCTTGATTTCCCCAAAGTCATGTGTTTTATAAGGGCATGTGAAAGGGAAAAACTGACAAATGGCTGGGATCCATTCAGATAACTTACCCAAGTATTTCAGGTCACAAACCTTTTCTGTCTCTTAAGTTTTCCTAAATTCTTCTCTATTAAAACACCATTTAGAGTTAACTTTTTAAGCCTTCAGAGGCCTTGAGTTTCAATACATTATTAAGTCTCCAGGATCCAGGAATATCCCAAACTGCCCTTAGCAGTAATGGCACTTCTGCAGGACTGACACAGGTTCCATTGACAAGGTCTGACTCATTTAAGATCCAATACTTGCTGTTTACACTGGTAAAACTACATTCCATAATTTAAATGTGTAAAATAGGGGATTTAATTGCATTGCACACAGTTTAACTAAATACTTATGAAAATATTAACTATTTTAAATTTTTTACCAAAATGATAAATAGATAGTTTAAACATTCAAGAAGAACAAAGGCTTTTAAAGGGAATATTTCAACTCTCTGCCCAATCCCTCTGTTTTCCCCACCCTTTGCCCCCAGAGGTAAACAATGCCTTTAATTCCATAGAGCTTTTTTGATAATTGCCCCTATATTTCTAAACGATGTGCTTATTATGCTCTTTATTGATTTGTGGATTTTAGACCTATTGACACTTTCATTATGATATTTGAAAGTTTAGTTTTTATCTAACCTCCACTACTCCCACCCAACATACACATCTCTTCCCTTCACCCTCATAACGTAATAATGGCTCCTATTTTGGTTAAATAAATATGGGTTATTTATGTTATTTTAACTATGTACATAATAACTTCCTAGCTAACTTGTGTTTTGCATTGATGTTTTTTCTGTCCCATCTTTTCCACACCTATGGAGTAAACAATGACTGTGTTTTCCATTCACTTAGTTTTGTATGTCTCCATTGTTCAATATTGTTCCTACTCTTCCAACAAATCTGTCACATACCCAGGAATAATTTTTTCAAATTCCCAGACCTAGTTCTGAACACTATCTGTTCCATTTGTTTCTTGGTGTCTCCCTCCTTCCTACTGCTCCAGTATGGACAGAATCCTGGAGGATGGCTGCCAGCTGTCACCCCTGGGCACACTTTGCCTCACCCCTGATCAGAGCTTCTGCATTCAGGATCCCATGTCTTTTTCTTTCTCAGTTTATACCCTTGTTTTGCTGATGTACATCTTCTAGTAGGTTCCTAAGAAAGGGAATGTAGGAGGTAGGTAAATTTTTGTGTCCTCTGTGAAAAAGAAATCTTTATATTTCTCCAAAGTTGGTCTTCTCCTTTCCTTTCCATTTTCTGTGTTCTTATGAGTTTATACTTTTTTTCTCCAGAGCAGTTTAACTGACATTTATGATAGGAGTGGAGATAAATACAGATGTTTAGGTTCAATTTACCAGAAGTTGCAATGTGTGGGTGTATATGTGTATGTTATGAACTCACTGTCTCAGTCCCAGTTTTTATCAAGTAATTATGCAACATGTGCAGAGTAAGCCCTTTTCTGTGCTCGATGCACCCTGTAAGATCGACATGACAGTGCAGTCCTGAGAAATGATGAAATGAGAATCAGAGAAGTTGAGAAACTTTCCCAAGGCAACACAGTTCATGATTGGAAGAACTGATATTTGAACCCAAGCATGACTCAAAGACTGTTCTCTTTCCACCCTACAATGCAATAAGCAAACCCCAAGAGACTCAGTGACTGGTGTGACTCAGCTGGGTGGGCGTTCTCCCACAGAATAGAATGTCACCTGTTCAATTCCTAGTCAGGGCACATGCCTGGATTTTGGTTCAGGTACCTTGTTGAGGATGTGCAAGAGGCAACTGATCGATGTTTCTTTTGCACCTCAATGTTTCTCTCTCTTTCTTTCTCCCTCCCTTCCCCTCTCTCTAAAACAAACAAACAAACAAACAAATAAACAAATAAATAAAATCTTACAAAAAAAACCAAAAAGACAAAGGCGCACATCCTCATGTGCCAGAATGAACCATGGCTTTCTGGTGACTAGGATGGACTTTGAAGAAGAGGCACAGAAAGGTAAGTGGGAAATGTAACTTCAGTTTGAGTGAGTCACAGGAGCAGGAGGAAGGTGCTGGCAATGCTGAGAAGCAGCAGGTGCCAGGTAGCATGTCTGCAAGAGATGGGCTACAAGGTGAAAGAAGGAAGTGTTAGAATCTCGGCTTGGGAGTGGGCAGCTCCACCCTGTCATATACCCGACATTAGGCAGGTTAATTCCATAAGAAAGGGCTTCCCTTATAAGGTGATGATGACAACAGCTTCTTCAAAGCACTATTTAGAGGATTAAATATTATATGTGAAATGTACATTTTGTTGTCTTTAAAGCACTTGATAAATATAAAATATTCTTATTAGCCTAGAAAGGCCCATTGTGCTTATAAAAGACTTGGATTGTCAATCTGAGGAATTCGTCCTATTTTTACAGGGAAAGGAGAAACAGAAAAGAAGTCTTAGATGGAAGTGGTGGTCCAGTGGGTAAACCAGTCTGTTGACTGAGGTCTAACTCTGTGGCATGGGTGGCAGCTGGCAGTGGCTCTGCAGTGTCTCCAGGGCATCTGAGAAGTACGGTGGTATTGAGCACTGTCCATGGAACAGTGTTTGTTCTCAGGGGGAGAGCAGTGGAAAATTTTGAGCTGCAGTTACAAACCTTGTGCACGGAAACTGAAGATACTCGTTTGAAAGAAAAATCACAGTGCTTTTTGAACTCAATGACAGCATGGGCCATTATCTGCTTTTCTCTCTTGCCAGCTCTAGAGTTTTCCTGGGATGTTATCAGGGCAAGTGTCAGAACAATGCCCACTCTGTTTTGTTTTTAACCTGAATTACAAATTACCCGCCAGCTGATGTAGGCCAGGCAAGGAAGCTTCTCCTGAATGCTGAACTTCTGCAAAAATGTGGAGGCTTGGTGGTGGTAGTCCTTATTTTTCCTCTTCTTTTTCCTAATGAAGGTACTTTTTGTGTTCAGTTTTTGAGGACTACTAAAGATTGTTTGAGAACTTGACTGCTGTGCAGAGTAGTACTGACATGTTCTGTTGCCAACTGTTATTTATTATTCTTTTTTAAAAAATCAAACAAGTAATAGCTATGCCTCTAAAACCAAAATAAAACACATAAATCCACAATTTTCCTTTAGTTCTTCCTGAGAAGCAAGACACTTTTAGTCATCACTACATTCTATTAAAAGTCACATTTAAATGTACATTAAGATAAGCTTTATTTGATTATTTTTGCTGTGTGTGCTATGGTTCTCTTCCTGAAAGAAGATTCAAATTAAAACAAAGTTTTGGGGGACCCCATTTTATCCAGTTTACTTTTCAGGGGTCTGGCAGAGTATGTCTGACATGTTGTGTCCCCGGCACACTCACTGTATATACTTCATCTACTCACCTCTTTGCTTCGAGAATATGTCGCCCTTGACCTCTTGTCCTGCATACTGGTGACATACGGTCAATTACCTCTTTTTCACTACACAGTAGGCTCTTTGGGGGCAGTGTTGTATTGTCTCCAGCTTTGTAGCCTATGCTGAGCAAGACTGATGCCTGGCAGGAGACTGGAGTCTCTTTAAACGTGAACAGAGCATCTGTGCTATAGGGTGTCCGGTGACCATTGGTAGGAATGTGCAGCAGTATTGACAGCAGCTCTGGAAAGAGGAGTCAAGAAGTGACCTCACAGGGACCCAGGGACTCTGGACTGGCTCCATTACCCCGAGCTTGTTTGCTGCGCAGCAGAGAGATGGCAGCTGTCTAGGCATGTGAGAGTCCTGCTTAACCGTCCCTCATTAGTCTGCCATTTCCTGAAGGGCAGGGTCTGCTCTCAATCATCTTTTTATCCCTACTTCCAGGGTGTGATCGGTAAATGATGGAGAGAAGGAAAGAGGCAGGGAGGGCATAAGGGGTCTGGATGCTGGCTACAGGGGCTTGTCCTGGGGGTTTCCGGATCTGAGCTCCCACTGGCCCTTAGTGTATCTGTCCTTGGGAAGGAGTCACAGGGGGACACCCACACTAATATGCCCTAAAAACCCGCTTCCAGTCTCAGGGGCTATTTCAAAGTGGAAGATGGCAAAAAAGTTTTTTTCTTTTACTTTGTTGAAAAGTAAGTTGCTCCTTTTTTCAACTTTTATATCCCAGGGCTAAAAAATAGTATAAAACAACTTTTAAAAATTTATTTCAATGTGTTCTATTGTTTCTTGAAAGAGGGTCATAAAGGGTGCAAGGACTCATGTGATTCACTCATGAACACATCGTGAGCTCTTTCAAAAGAAGGTTTTATTTAAGAAGAAATTATTAAGAACTGATGGCTCTAATACAAATTAGATTTAAATTTTTCATACAGACTTCAGAGTTTGTCATCTCTACTGTGTCCATATGGTAATAAAAAGCCGGAGGAACCTGTGATTTGGGATGACTGTAGGCAGGACAGGAACACAGCCCACAGAGCCAAAGTGTCCATCCTCGCCGCTGCCACAGGGGCCGGCGTTTGTGTGACGGACGCTGGAAATTGCCCAGGAAAGTTTAAGTTGTGTGTTTGACGTTCTAACACTCCAACTACATCCTGGCTTCTCTGCAGGTTTGAGAAATATGACTGCACCTTGTTTATTGAACTCAGTTGAAAATCTTTCAAAGATATTAGCATGACTTTGAGGCATCGGGACTGTGGAAGAAGATGCTTTACAAGGGCACTTTGCCATGAACTCATTTAACAGGTACCAGTGGCACAGCTGCCAGTTCCTATAATGCACATCATATAGACTAATTAATTTATAATGCTTTACATAAATTAATTCCTATAAATGTGAATGAGTGGAAAGTCAAGTAGAAAGAGAAAATATAAAAGAACTGTAGCTCAAAGTGAATTGTATTACTTTGTTTACAAAGTGAATTGACGTAACTGAAGGAAGAGGGTTAAGTTTTTCAATCATTTTTGAAAATTTTATTTAATGTGAGTTATTAATTTATTCACAGAACACAGGAGAATAAGTAGGTTTAGTCGCTGAGAAAGACTTGGCTCATTTAACATGGGAGGTGGCTCAAGCTGTCAAATCAAGCCTGACTAGTCCCCTAATTTCGAGAAGTCTGTGCCCAGGAATCCTATATTCTCTGAAAGGCTCAGGGACATGGGTAGCAAGTGGGAGCCCCAGCAGATGGTGGAGAGGCCCTTCCTCAAATTCCCAGAGATGTTACTGTGTGAAGAAAGCTATGTTTGCTGAGAAGGAGGGATTACAGCATGTTTCAATCTTTGCATTCTTGAATCCACTCTCTCAATCTGTGTCTCCTCACTGGCTTAGGGAGAAATGGGACTTCAAAATAAGCAATGTGTGCAGAGGGACAAAGACAGTGGAAGAATTCAACATTGTCTGACATGGGTGGTATGAATGGTGTCAGAAGCAGCCGGATACTGGTGCATTCATGAGGAAGGCACTGACTTCTCATTGTGACTCCAGCGCCCTGACTTAGAATCCTTGGACTATTCATACAATATTTGCTCCGGCCTAAAACCAGACCGAAGAAATAATGCAATGTGTCTTATTTTTAGACAGTTAAAGATAAAGACTATTCTGGATGGCTGCACTGAAAATTACAGTGAGGGCTTCCCCCTAAAGTGTTAATGGCAACTATCTGGGCTTGTTGGCAAATTACCTCTGTAGCTGGGACAGCAGCTTCCAGGGAACAGCCAGAGTCAGTGGATTCTATTCTCCTGCAAATTTTGGGAAGCAATGGTGTGACTTTACATCAGAATTGGCTTGGTGTCTGTGCCCAAGACTGCAGGCACAGAATCACCTTCTTCTTCAGTGATATAACTCTGATTTTAGCCTTGAAATACTCCTTGAATTAAAAATGACTTTTCCCAGGCTTCCTTGCTGCTGGGTGTGATGACTAGCTTCTGGACAAAAAAATGAAATGAATGTTTTGAGCGGGTCTTGCTGGAAGGCTTTCTAAAAAAGGCTGACTCAGCTAGCAGGCATACCCTTTTCATCTTTTCTTTTTCCTTTGTGCTGCTGCTTGAAATACGGAAGTGATGGTTGGTGCACAGCAGCCATTTTAGATCATAAGGTAACCTTGAGGCTAAAAGTCCAGTACTAAGATGACAGGATAGAAAAATAGATGAAGCCTGGGTCACTGATGACTGCACAGCCACAAAAGAATTGGGTATTGCCTTCCTCTGGACTTCTTTTTAGTGAAAAAAATAAACTTTTTATTTTGGGGGGGTCTTCTGTTATATGCAGATGACACTAATTTTAATTAATTAAGGCTCTGTGACCAGTTTATCTTATCAGACCTTTACTAAATTTTAATATTCAGTTATCTGACCACATCCCTTACCCCTCCTCACTCTATTGCCTTTGTTCACCCACACCTCCCTTTTCTTTCCACATTCCAGGTCCTGCAAGACTCCATCTCACTGACCAGCACCAGTCATTCCCTTCACCCTCACCCTACTTGCTGCATCTCTGCTGCTGAACTTCAGCCCTAGGCTGACTCAAGCTCTCGCTTTTATCGTCTTCACATAGACTACTGTGGACTGTCAGAAAAAAAAAACCAAAAAACATTTCTACCGTCCTGTAGTCTAATGCTCCCCCATGGTCCTTCCCATATGCCTCATCAGCTCCCCCTTCTGTCCTCTCTGAACCTTCATAACCCTTCTCCAGCCAGTGACCACATGCCTCCCTCACCTGGATGCTGCCCAGCTTCCTCTTTCCCTTAGCACCAGCTCTGTAACCTGACCACCGGCTCCCTGGTTGGTGAAACAGGTGCATTCTTGATGTCTGGTGGAGAACGACCATCCTGCTCTCTAGCTGGCCTTCTCTCCTCTGACAACTCTAATGGCCTTTCCCTCCAACTTTTATCTCCTCTGACTAGAACCCCCAAGAAGCCCATAGCCATCTCTCCAAACTACACAGCCTCTTTCTCCCAGTGTTGCTTTACTTGAGAGAGTATTTTGCACCTGTTTTCTTTTTCTTGCTTTTCATTTTCTTTCTAACCCATTGCAGCCTGACTTCCACCCCCAATTCTATGGAAACTGTTCTTGCTAAGGCAATCCATTTTTTCCTGGATATGAAATCCACTGGGATACTTGCTGCCTTTCATTTTTTACCTTCTCTGGCAGTTGATGTAGGTTGGTAATTTGCTTTTTGAAGGCATTTCTCTCATGGTTTGTATGATAACACTTTCCTGATATCAATCTCTCTTGGCAGAGCACGTCCCCTCCTCTACACGGCTGGCTCCTACTCTCCAAGACCCAGACAGAGCACCGCTTCTTCAGGGGTACCTGCCTCGACGAGCCTGTGAGCTGAGGCCCCCTGTGAGGTGTGAGCCTGAGCTGCTCCCACAGCCCACAACAGTAGGGCTGCCTGTACGCTCTCACTCCAGCTCGTTCTTCCATTCATCCGATTGTCCACTGCGTACCTGCCTGCCAGCTGTTATTACAGTGACTTATTGGCCTGGGCGATCATTTTCTTCTTCTTATTGTTTAAAAAAGTTATGTAGACAACACTGAATACATTTTAGTACAAGTTCAAATAACAGAGGAATGTGTAAGTCATCAGTGACAGGCCCGTCTCCCTCCCTGGAGTGACCTCTGTCGGCTGTGACTCTCCTCCCAGGCTTGTCTGTGCAGCTCACATTCGTGTTGTATGTGAACAAATGAAATCTTCTCAAGATATATGAGGGTCATGACCCGTGTGCCACACCGCAATGGGCCATGGTTTTCTTATTGAAAGACTGAGTTAACTAAGCCCTAAGGTGTTTGTTTCTTGTCTCCCCAGGTAAATGGATGCCCAGGTGTTTGGTGGGTTATTGTTTTCAATCATCCCACAAAGAGAATTATACCGTATTTTCTAATTAAGAGCCTCTAGGAATAGTGTTCATAGTTTCACCTTATGCTGCCAGTTTACTGAATATGTTTATTACTTCTCGTACATTTTTGGTTAGTACACTTGAATTCTCTCTCCAGACAATCATGTAATGCCCAAATAATAAGACGAAAATAAAACTACAGCACATTTTTTAAAATTAAAAAAAGCAGACTGCCAGATGCAGTCCCTCAGGTGGATGTGTCTAGGGGTGATGAAGCTTCACTGCCCTACATTCTCCTGCAAATGGACCTTGAGAGTGAGTGTGGAGGACCTGGCTCGGTGGCATGTACTCCTGTGCTTTTTACTGAGAAGAGTCCTTCTATATCTATGGGGCAAGTTTGCCCTCTTCATCAAGTGCAGCTTCAGGGGATGTGTGTGGAGCAGGTGGAAGGAGTGATACCAGAGCAACTGAATCCACCCTGGCCATCAATGGGTGACAGATCACCCTCATATCTGTGGGAATTCTTTCCACACATGTGAAAAAACGTAAGTCCCAGGAATTTACACGTAAAGAGCACGGCTCCGCGTGAGGAAAAATTATTCCCATGTGGGCAGGCGTGATTCATGTCTGTAAAAAAAGGAATTCTCTAATGGGAATTTGGCAAAAATGTTTCTTAAAAAATTCTCTGACTTGCTGAGTCTCTCCCTCCCGGAGTCAAGAGACTTAAGTTAATGAGTCCATGAAATTCTCTGTCTCGATGTTTTATGGTCCTAGAAGTTAACAGCCCTAGTTAGCTTACCCTCAATTTACTTGTCTCCTGTTTAATGTACTACCCCGGTCCTGTCTGCCACCGGACCTGAATTTACATCCTAATACTCTGTAACTGAGTAAACCTACCCCTTATCTATTCCCTTCCCATATATCCTCATGACCCAACTAAAAAACCCTGTTCTGCATAAGCCCATGAATAATCAATCCAAGGTAAATGTGTCCTAAAGCTTCTAATAAAAAGCCCGGCTGAGCTATGCCCGGAGCCTTTTCCAACATGGAGGGAAAGACCCGTGGCTGCTGGACTCTGTTCTTCAAGCGTGTCTCTGGGTGAGTTTGATTCATGCAATCGGTGCGGTCCCCCCGCCACCCCCCACGGATTTTGCGGGACGGAATCCGTGAAACATATCCAGAGCTAAATATTTGTATATATCTTTATTGTTGTTCAAGTACAGTTGTCTCGATTTTCACCCCACTATGTCCCCTGCCCCACCCATCCCCACCTCCCACCCTCAAACCCACCCCCTTGGCTTTGTCCATGTGTCCTTTATACATGTTCCTTGATGGCCCTACATATTTTTAAAATTTAAAAAAATCTCAGAGCAATTCTAAAGCTGAAAGATAGAAAAGGTGATTAACACAAAAGGTAATTATTTTATTGTTATTGCTATTTTTAAGGGAAATAAGCTACCATTACATGTAATAGTGTATCTTTGTTTTACAATATGCCCATCAAGATAGGTTTTGATGTAATAATAGTTATTTGATGTTACTATTCTTTCTTTTCTTCATTAATAAAATGTTATGTTTATACCTTCCCAGTGTTGTATCAGCTTGCTACTTCTAGAACAAGTCAATCTTTTAATGTGTTCATATATTACTTATTGATATTTGATTTTAAACTTTATCCTTTAAGGAAATTGAACTATTTGGAGCACTTAATAATCTGAAGATCAAACTATATTTGTCTTGTAAAAGTTAACACTATACTTCTTTTTATAACAGGGAGTTTCTGTTCTTTTAAAAACTCAGAAAACTCTTGTGCACTGTTGATAAGAATGTAGAAATGGTGCAGGTATTATGGAGAACAGTTCTTCAAGAAATTAAAAATAGAATAACCATATGACCCTGCAATTCTACTTCTGAGTATTTATCCAAAAGAATTTAAAGGAGAATTTCTAAGAGATATTTGCACATCCACATTTACAATAAAGGGAGGTGGAAGCATCCCAAGTTTCTATTGACAGATGAAGGGGAAATCAAAATACAATGGAATATTATCTGGTCTTAAAAAGGAACGATTTTCTGACAAATGATACAACATGGATGAACCCGGAGGACATTTTACTAAGTGAAATGAGCCAGTCAAAAAAGACAAACACTGTGTTTTTGAATCCACTAAATTTCACTAACTGGGAAATTCGTAGTAACCGAAAGCAGAGTGGTGGTTGCCAACGGCTGGGGGAGGGAGGACTGGGTTGGTGTTTGATGAGCGTGGAGTTTCGGTTTTGCCAGATGAAAGAGTTCTGGAGACTGATTGCACAATAATGTGAGTATACTTAACCCTACTGTACCATATGGTATTTTAAAATGATTAAAATGGTGAAATTAATGTGTTTTTTAACCACAATTTTTAAAAAACAGTAAAATTCTTCAGTGATACTAAGAAATTAAGTACCCTTTGGTCTTAACCACAGGTCCTTGTAGATCAAATTTATTATCTTCATATGTTAGTTAATTTAACATGAAATGTCAGGGCTGGATGGTTAGTACACTTCCAGGGACACAGGCGCATATGGACACACACTGTGCGTGAAAATGAAGGAGGGAGGAAGGGAGAGGAGAAGGGAGGCACCAGGTTTTAGGCTTTGGCACATGAACCCCTTTATTTTAGACAAGAAAGCTAAGTAACAAGTTTGTGGCACAAGCTTGTGACAAATTTGAGACTCCCACCCAGTGGCCTGTCCTTGCTCAGTAGGTCTTCAAGAGCCACGGAGCTGAGAGTGAACTCTGCAGTTACAGCTTGACTTCTGCATCATCCCAGGTCTTCGCTAGTTTTGTGATGAGTTTTGTTGCACTTGGTCTACTTATGTTAACTTCTGTGCCTTCAGTTTCTGTAAAGTGGGGATAATAGTTACTAACTCCATAAGGTGGTTTTGAAGATGAAATGAAATAATACTCCAAATGCAGTGTCTGAACATGAGTAAGCATTTAATAAATGCCAATTACTGGTATCACTATTGTTATTATAATAAATATGTCATTTCAGGCTCCAAGTGCATAAGGCAATATAAAATGCCTTATATATAAGTAAAGCAATTTAATCCTTACAACAAAAGAGTTGATTCCTTTTTTTTACACTATGAGGAAATTGAGGTTGATAACTTACCCAGGGAACACAGCTAGCAAGTAGGCGGCTTTCTACCACCCGATGGTGAGATCTTGACTTTTGTTTCTTTGTTGCCTCCCTTCGCATCTTCTTTTCATAGGAAACACACCCTTGGATGTGCACTGTCCTTGAGTCGGTCCATGTCGTCATTCTATTGCACTTCCTCCTGGATTTTTTGCTGTGCATATCAGGAATTATTCTGTATCATTGTTCTTTATTCTTGTCTTTTAACATTGTAAGGTGAGCGTACTTTTGTGTTGTAAAATGTTTTTAAAATATAATTTTTAGTGGATGAATGGTATTTGATTTTGTGACTATAACCCAATTTGTGTAGCCATTCCTCTAATTTTAGGCAAACTGAATGTTTTCAATATGTTGCTGTTATAAGACAGACATATTTATGCATATCTCTCATCAGTTCTCAAATCAAAAAGCAGATTTTCCAGGTCAATACAGGGCCTCTGCCTTAGAACTGCTCTTTCCTGACTTAAAAGGGAAACACCCTCAACTCTGCTCAAAGCGACACTTCCCAGAGGTGAGGTCTGGGCGCTCTTGTTGTGCCTTCTTCACCTGCACTCACCCTTCATCTCTGTGGCTTGTCAGAGCTGCCTCTGCCTCTACAATTTAAAAACTAGCAATAAACTACTCGGTGATTCCTTGGATATGCTCCTGAGGGCAACATTTTGTCTCCTTTAAAAATCTTTGCTGTAATGGTTTTCCTTGACAGAATTTTTTTTTTTTTTAATTATAAATCTGGCTTCCTTATTTCAGCCTTTTAAACTTCCTTTTGCTTCCCATTCCTGGTTGTCCTTGCTTCAGCCTCAGTTGCATTTCTTTTCAAATGTTTGGGGGCAGCTGTGACTTTTCTACATTCCTGACTGCGTTCTGCTACAATTAGTTTTTCAGTGATGTTTCTTTGGGTGATTTCAATATCAGAATGATGTTACTAGTTTGATTCTTTTTTTCTCATTGAAAGTTTAAAATTTTTTCAGTTTGGCCATTTTAGTTTAAAATTTTATTTTTGGAAAATATTTCTGTGAAGGAAATAAGTACATTATATTAAAAATTAATCCTTCACACAAATTAACTAAAAAGTAAAGTTGCTCTATAATCTTAATCCCCAAAAGATAACCATACTGAATTGGTGTATACTCCTCCAGAAATTTACTCTAGACGTGTAAATCTATTATTTTGTTTCTTTTTTAAAAAAATACTGGGCTGCATGATGCCCACAGGCTCCATACTACACTTACTCTACCTGGCTTGCTTCTTCTCATTTTCCAGCTATTAAACGTGGACACACATCACTCTTTCTGCAGGTGCATAATTTGTCACTCTATGCATATACCCTACATTTTTTGAAATAATTCCATATTAATAAGCATTTGTTTCTAATTTTTTTCCTGACAAATGATGTTTCAATAACTATTCAAACACGCACACATATCCTTCTGCAGTTTTGCCAGAATTCCTATTTCCAAAAGATAAATGTTTACGACTTGATTAATATTTTAAATTGTTCTTCTAAATGATAGCACTAATTTCCTACCTCCTCAGACTTTTATCATTATTTGTTCTTTTTCTCAGGCCTTCCCTTAGTCTGATTATTAGTTCTTTTAATCTAGGTTAATGTGATAAATGAAAAACAATATTTTGTTTTAATTTGTATTTTTTGAATGCTAGTAAGAGAGATCTTTTTCCAAATGTTTATTGACCATTTGTCCATGATATATTCCTTCTGGATAAGAGCTCTCTGTACAGTGTTGGTGTGACAATGGCTTCTCCCACTCTGCGGCTTGCTTTTCCACTCTCTTAATGGTGTGTTTTGATGAACCAAAGTCTTAATTTAGATCTGAACTAAATTGCTTAAATTAAGTAATTTAATAAGGAAATGATTATTAAAATAATCCAATTTATTAATTTTTTCTTTATGGCTGATATTGTTGGTGTTCTTTTGCCTTTCACATTTAAAACCGCAGTTAAAACAAAATGATTTTGCTTATGGTGTGAAGTAAGTGTCAAAATTCATTTTTTCCATATAAATAGCTAATTGATTACCATTTATTAAAAAAAAAAAAACAGCCCTCCCCTTGCAGCTCTGTTTGTTTGCAATGCTGCCTTGGTTGTAAGCCAGAATTCAGATGCAACTGCTCTCTTTTTGGCTACCTTCTGTTCTGTTGGGCACCTGACCCACCTTGTGCCAATACCACGACTTGCAGAGCAAGTCCTCCCAGGTTCTTCTTACTCAAGAGTATCTTGGTTATTCTTGACTCCTTGCATTTCCACATAAGTTTTAGAGTCAGCATTTCAATTTCCATAAAAATTGAAATATTTCGGATTGCATCGTGTTACTTTGAGGACAATTGACATTGTTATATTGACCCTTTCAATCAAGAACCTGGTGTGTCCCTCTATTTATTTAGGACTTTTCTTCACTTCCTCTCAATGATGTTTGACAGTGTCTTGAACAGTATTTGTAAAGATCTTGAACAGCTTTTTGTGGCAGATCCTGCCCTGCAGAATCCATATGCTGTGGCCGATTTATAAATAAATGTACAAGGACTACATAAATCCTGTGGAGAAAAAAGGGGACTGCACGGCCACTCTCTCAAGGGGAAAGCGCCTTTAAGTGCCTCAGCCACTCTCTCAAGAGGAGAGCACCCCGACTCTTGTCTTGACAGGCTTTTATTGGCTTTCTCATAGCATACATCAAAGAAGGTTTTCATTCATTATACTTAGGTTTGCTTTAGGTAATTGCTTTTTACACATATGAACGGAAAGGATGTTAGAGATTACTTATTACAGATTAACAAGGAAAGAATGTTGCAAATGCAAGGGAATGATAAGAGTAATTGGTCTGGTTACACTCTGTCCTTGGGAGAATTAGCAGACTTCAGGAAGTTACTTTAAAGATATGCAGTAAGCATTTGCTGCCTCAACTCAGGGTGAGTGACTTTAGCAAGAGTGAGTCACAAAGCCTAGGTACAATGCAGGCTTGATTTCCCACAAGAGAACTGATCCGTGGGTTTTGCATCCTGCATGCCACCGCGCGCATATGGGTTTTCCCATAGGGCTGAGCTACAACTGCCATTTGCCAGGCAGATCAGTCCCCAACAGCTTTTGTTAGATGCAGTCCCAGGAACAGTCCAGTCATATTGTTATGCAGGTTTTCCCCCTTGCTGATGTGGTGTTTTCATGGTGATTTGTGGCCATGTGGACGATGGCAAAAAATGTATCACCCCCATTGCCAGATGAGGTCAAACAAGGCAACATGCTGCCTGTTTGTTTTAACTCTGTAAACAAGTGTTCTTTTCAAAGTCTATTTAGTGCCAAATTTCCCACATTTTGTGTTTTGGGGGGGTGGGGGGGGCGGTGCTCTCTGGTGTTCCTAAATACAAGGCTATAATGTGGAGAAAATCCATGTATTAGATGAGCTTTGTTCAGGAATGAGTTATAGAACTGTTGGCTGTGAGTTCAATGTTAATAAAGCAAAAATATAGATAATAATTAGGTGTCTTTAAACAGTAACACACATAAAACAGATTATGTACTGATTCACTGATGAAAATGTGACCAGAGACTCAAAGGAACCTAAGGCTTTATTCCTCGAGGAGCAATGAGTCAGTAGTCACAAACTCAATGTTTGCAGTGATTTTATAGAACAAAATTACTGTAAAAACAGAATGAACACGTATTTTATACTATTTTAAATATATCTTTTGAAATTTTCAATTTAAAATTTTTTTTACTTGCATTAAGAAATCAATTGATTTTGCCCTGGCTGGTGTAGTTCAGTGGATTGAGTGCCAGCCTGTGAACCAAAGGGTCGCCAGTTTGATTCCCAGCCAAAACGTATGCCTGGATTATGGGCCAGATCCCCAGTAGAGGGTGTTTGAGAGGCATGTGAGAGACAGCCAACTGATGTTTCTCTCACACATCCATGTTTCTCTCCCTCTCTCCTTTCCTTCCCCTCTCTCTAAAAATAAATACATAAAATCTTTTAAAAAAAGAAATCAATTAATTTTTTATAACTGTACTATGGTTTATTAAAAATATTCAGCTAAGAGACTGCATTTGAAAATTATTGATAGTTAACTTTACAACAATTCTAGAAAATGTAAAGTATGTAGTTATTCCTTTAAAAATCTATATTTTATAATATTATTTTTCAAAATGATATAAAGTTTAGAAAGATAAAATATTACCAGTCTTATTTTTAAATGGAAGTCAAACTTTCTAATATGTCATCGTCATGAGGCCAATTAAAAAGGAATGTAAATAGTACTAATGTGGTAATATTTTGTAAACTAATGATATAATGAATAGTTTAGAAAACTGACAAGTAACTGTAGCAAAAAATAAAAACCCATAAAAAACACTAACGAATATTAGAGTGGTCAGTGACATGGGCTGTGAAAGAATTCACAAAGAGAAGAAAGTGTAGAGAATAAGGTTTTTATTCACTCTCCATGAAAGGAGAGGGTCATGGTGTGGACAGATACACCAGCATTGACGGATGGGGGCTTTGAGCTTTTATTGGATTGTAATTGAATTAAAAAGGGTGAGGGGGTTGCTGTTGTGTGGCCCCTGGGCTGTTGGGGCATTGTAATAGGAGGTATGCTGTGTGTTCTAATGTTATCTTCTGCCTGTGGCCACAGGGAGCGGTTAGTTCTATTCTTGCTTTCCAGTCATTTCCAGTCCTGGGGATGTCAGCTCAGAAGAGTAAAAAGGCAGTCATGTTTAACAGGGTCATAGGTCTGCTAGGCAAATGGTGCCATGATAGCAAATGAGGCTGACTTTTTCCTTTCAATGAAGACTTCCATTTTTCCTCCCAATACATTGAATGGTTGACGTTGGACCAGTTAGTCATGATTTTTGAGAGACAGTTATATTTTTTTGATCATACAGTAAGTTTGATCTTGGGAGGGTGATGAATTTTTACACAGGAGTTGATTTGTGTAACCACCACCACAAGTAGAGTACAGAAGAACTCTAACACCCCAATAAGGTTCCTTGTGCTATACCCTTAAGGTTGCCCTGGCCGTAAGCCCCAAGCAATTACCTATCTGTGCTCCATCCTTACAGTTTTCTGTCTGAGAACAAATACAAGAGGGAAAGTTTTTCACAATCCGGACTTTTCCCCAGGTTTCTTGCAAATCATTTGATTTTATCTTAATCCTATTTTTCCTTCAAAACTCAGTCAACTGTCATTTCTCTGAAAAGTGTCTCTTAGCCTCTGCTCATTACCATCAGGCTAATTTAGATGTTGCTTCTCTGGGCTCCCAAAACATCTGGCGCAAACTTCAAGTTATTTTAATCTCCATTACACACCAAGTTTCTTGGGGGCAGAGATTATGCGCTACTCAAATTTGTTTTTCCAATTGCCTATCATATACATGCATATGCACATATAATTAGTAATTAGTTATTAAATATTGAATGGATAGATAAATAATTAAGAGAGATGCTAAAGAGGATTACACTGAAGCTCCTAACCTTGGGTGCCTGGGTGCTGGAGTTAAGGAAAAAGTAAAAGCGATGGCCCATAATAATTTCAAAACAAGAATTTAGGAAAGTGTCCTAGAAAAAAATCACAAATAGAAAGGTGTACCCAGATTCCACTATTTATTACATATTCTAACAACACACACATATTCAGGTAGTTTAGCATGAATATTTTAATAAGTATTCTCATAGTTAATGGCCAGTTATGATAGTAACCAATGGCCATTGGGTGAAGAGAGGGCGAATTTCCCAGGCCAATGGTTTTCAAACTATCTCCCATCTTGATGATTCTAAAGAAATACCTCCAAAGTCAGAGAACTGGGTAATGAACTCCAGATTGCTGACTTCAGTTTTTATCAAAGTTCTGCTTTTGTTTCAGTTTGAAGAATTTTATAGCTTAAAAAATTAAAGTTGGAGCACCATTGCCTTAGATCAAGTAGTCAACACAGCCCCTGTCTATCTGTGATGTGCCACCTTCTTCAAAATTTATTTTCCCTGGGGTATTCTTTAATCAGATCATTTTCTCTGGCATTTGATCCCGTTCATGGTTAGAATCCACTCCTGTCCCGCTTTGTTTAATTTTTGCCATGTTCTGTAAACTGCCATTAGTTCTGATGGTTCTCTGGAGGTCTGTCATGGGAATATGGTCTTCAACCAACTTTTAAAACTCCTTTGCTAACCAACAGGCACTGAACCACCTCCGTTCAGAGTTCTTTGAGGTCAAAGTCCTTCTCAATGATTAATGTGTCAGCAGTTAATAGTCCTTTCATTTATACTGTTTATTTTTACTTATTTATAGTGTTCATGGTGTAGCATAAAATTATGAGACTTATAAAAAGCAAAAACACTACCACTTGGATTCCACAGTCAGGTTTAACTCATTATAATTTATTTATTTATATATTTTTAAAGATTTTATTTATTTATTTATTTAGAGAGGAAGGGAAGGATAAAGAGAGGGAGAGAAACATCAGTGTGTGATTGCATCTCATGTGCCTCAGACTGGGGACCTGGCATGTACCCCAGGCATGTGCCCTCATGGGGAATTGAACCAGCGACCCTTTGCCTTGCAGGCCGGCACTCAATCCACTGAGTCACACCAGCCAGGGCTAACTCATTGTAATTTAAATGCAATTATGATCAACTCATAGTGTCTTTAATCCATAGTGTCTAATTCTGGGTGGCAGGGGAAGCAGATGATTAACCTCTAAGGAGGGTGGAAAAGACTGGAAGAATTGGGAGAGGTAAAGAATCAGGAACTCCTAACAAGGAGGAAGAGCAGGTTCAGTCAGTGTAGCATGTGGGAGAGGTAGAAGTCAAGTAAGTTCTGGTTAGGAGAGGCCCACAGGAAGATTCCAGGGGTGGAACAGGTCTAAGGGGTGACGAGATCAAAGATGTAACATTGCTGATGGGTGGCTGGTGGGTGAGGTGATAGTCAGTGGAGCTGAGGAGGTCAGCTTGTGCGGCAACTACGAATAACAGAAATGAAAGATGGGAAGTCATTACAGATTCCACAGGCACCATTCATCAAGATCTGTGGGATCCTGTGAGAGCAGTGCTTAGAAGAAAATGTATAGCTTTGAATGCATATGTTACAAAAGAAGATAGATATAAAATCAATGACCTTTCCCCCTCAGGAAACTAGAGAAAGAAGAGCAATTAAATCCAAAGTAGGCAGAATTAGAGCAGAAATCAATGAAATTGAAAACAAGAAATCAGAAAAGAAAATCAACAAACCCAAAAGCTGGCACTTCGAAAAGATCAATGAATCAATTAGTCTATAGCCAGACTAACTAAGAAAAAAAGAGCAGACACAAAAATTACTAATAATTAAAGTGAAATAATAATTAGATACAAAAGTGGAGACACCACTAAAGGTCCCAAGGTCATCAAAAGGATAATCAAGGAATACTATGAACAACTCAACACCCATAAATTCCATAACCTACATGAAATGGACCAATTCATTAAAAGACACAACCCGCCAGAACTCACACAAGATTGAATTTTTAACAAAATTGAATCAATATTTATAAAGCGCCAGGAGGCCCAGGAGAGCTCACTGATAAATTCTACCAAATATTTAAGACAGAAATTATACCAATTCCCTACCATCTCTTCCCAAAGACAGAAGCAGAGGGCACACTTCCTAACTCATTCTATGAGGCCATCATTACCTTAGTAACAAAACCAAATAGACACTAAAAGAAAAAAAAACTACAGACCAATATCTCTCATGAATATAAATGCAAACATCTTCAACAAATATTAGCAAATCAAATCCAACAATACACAAAAAGATAATACACCACAACCATGTTAGATTTATCCTAGGTATTTAAGGTTGGTTCAACATTTGAAATTAGTTGACGTTATTTCATCACATCAATAGGTTAAAAGAAAAATCACATGATCATGTCAATAGATGCAAAAAAATCATTTTGCCAAAATCCCATACCCATTCATAATTAAAAACCATCAGCAAACTAAAAATAGAGGAGAACTTCCTCAACTTAAGAAAGGACAACTACAAAAAACTTATAGCTAATATCATACTTACTGGTGAGAAACTGCAAGCTTTCCCACTAAGATCAGGAACAAGGCAAAAGTGATGTCTCTCACCACAGCTTTTCGCCATCATATGAAAGTCCTAACTAATGCATTAAAACAAGAAAAGTAAATAAGGGATGAGCAGATAGGGGAGGGAGAAATAAAACTGTCTCTGTTTGCCAATGACATGATCATCCATGTAGAAAATCCCAATGGGCAAAAAATTCCTAGAAGTGATAATAGCAAGATTGCAGGATACAAAGTTAAATTTTGCAGAATACAAAAGAATTTCTTTCCTATATGCCAGCAATGAACAAGTGGAATTTAAAATGAAAAAATACCATACATATTATCTTCCCCAAAATGATATACTTAGGTAATCTAACAAAATCTATATGAGAAAAACTACAAAGTACGGATGAAAGAAATCAAAGAAGACATAAATAAATGAGGAGAGTTTCCATGTTTATAGAAAAAGACTCAATATTGTCAAGATGTCAGCTCTACTTAACTCGATCAATGCGATCCCAGTCAAAATCTAGCAAGTTAATTTGTGGACACCAACAAACGGGTCCTTAAAGGTTACATAGAGAGACAAAAGACCTAAATAGTCAACACAGTGTTTAAAGGAAAGAACAATGTCAGAGGACTGATGCTATGTTGTCCCAAGATTTACTATAAAGTTATAGTAATCAAGACAGTGTGATATTTGCAAAATAATAGACAAATAGATCAGTGGACAGAATAGAGTCCAGAAATAGACCAACATAAATATAGTCAACTGATCTTTGACAAAGGAACCCAGGCAATACCATGTAGAAATGACAGTCATTTCAACAAACAGTATTAGAACAACTGGGTATCCACATGCAAAATGATAAATCTAGACACTGACCTTATACCCTTCACAACGATTAACTCGAAATGAACCATAAGCCTAAATGTATAGTGTGAAACTATAAAACTGCTAGAAGATGACATAAGAGAAAATCTAGATGACCTAGGATTTGGTGATGTCTTTTAAGATACAACACCAAAGTCACAATCCATGAAAGAAATAACTAATAAGCTGGATTTTATTAAAATAAAAAATTCTGTTTTGTGAAAGACATTGTCAGAATAAAAAGAGAGGCCAGACTGGGAGAAAACATTAGCAAAAGACACACCTGATAAAGGAAGGCTGGCTCCAAATTATACAAAAATTCTTAAAAGTTAATAATAAAAGAAGACAATTCAAGATGGCAATGTAGAAAAACCCAGAACTCACCTTCTCACATGACACAACAAATGCACAACCACACATGGAAAAATTCCTTGCAAAGAACCTGAGAACTAGCAGAACGGCTGCTCCACAGGAAAGCACTAAAGGGCCTGTCAAGATGGGGGGGTGAGACAGAGTCATGATCTTCCCAAAAGCCTCACTCCCAGCACAGCAACCCATCCTTGGGAGGAGGCTGAAAAACAAAGGAAAAACTATATAAACAGAGCTTCTTTCTAAGGAGCAGGGGGTTTGTACCTCACAGCAGCCAAAGATCTTACCGGACAACTCATGGAAGAAGATATAGATGCAAATAAGCACATGAAAGATGCTGTTCACCATAAGTCATTGGGTAAATGCAATCAAAATAATGAGATACCACTACATACTATCAGAATGGCCGAAATCCGGAGCGCTGACGACACGGAGTGCTGGGGAGAGCCTGCGGCACCGGGAACTCTCGCTTGTTGCAGGTAGAAAGGCAAAGTGGTGCAGCCGCTTTCGAAGATCGTTTGGCAGGTTCTTACAAAACTAAACATAGCCTTACCATAGGATACAGCCATTTTGCTCCTTGGTATTTACCCAAAGGAGGTGAAAATTTATGTCCACACAAAAACCAGAATACAGATGTTTATAGCACCTTTATTCATAATTGCCAAAACTTGGAAGCAACTGGCATCTTCTTCAGTAAATGAATGGATAGATAAATTGTGGCACATCCAGGCAATGAAATATTATTCAGCAGCAAAAAGAAATAAGCTATGAAGCCAATCTGAAAAGGCTACTTACTGTATGATTCCAACCTTATCACATCCAGGAAAAGACGAATGTATGGAAACAGTATGAAAGATCAGTGGTTGTCAGGGGTTGGGGCAGGGAGGGATGAACAGGTGCAACACACAGGGTTTTAGGGCAGTTAAAGTGCTCTGTGTGATACTATAATAGTGGATATATGTCCGTTATACATTTGTCCAAACCCAGAGACTGTACAGAACCAAGAGTGCACCCTAATGTAAATCATGGTCTTTGGGTGATACTGATGTGATGTGTCAGTGCAGGTTCATCAGTTGTAACCAATTCATCACTCTGGTGGGAGACACTGATAACTGGGGGGACTATCATTTATAGAGGTAGGAGGTATATGAGGAATCTCTGAATTTGCTTAATTTTGCTTTGAACCTAACACTGCTCTAAAAAATGAAGTATATTGAAAACTTTTTAAAGCCCCAGAATAAGAAGGCCAGCACCAGCCAAGCGCCCCAGGTCAGGCAAAACTCCCTGCTGAGGGCAGGTCTCCAAAGGTGAGGTCTCTGTGCCGTGCCTACACCTGCCCTGCGGGGAAACTGTTGCTGGAGCTGTGTGGATGGACTCCATTTATCTGAAATGATGCAGAAATCTAGGAAGTCAGATGACTTTCCAAAGATGGCCCAGATGGAAACGGAAAAATTAAGCAAAGACAGGGCACCTCTCCTGTTAGTTGCCTGGTGAGGGCAGCCTCATGATTTCCAAACAACGCCCAGCCCAGTAATAGCTTTGAAGTCAATTTTTTGGGTCACAACCAGAATTTTCTACATAACTAGAATAAAATAGAGCTGAATAGAATGCATGATATCATTTTGTATACTTATTGTTTTAGATACTTGTGTGTGCATGTGTAATGGGTCACAGTATAAAATATTTCTTACTGTAGATCATAGTCAAAAAAGGTTGAAAAACAACGCAGGACAACGTGACGCTAGCGTGAGGTGATGGGAAGATTGTCAGGTTCGGAAAGTCGGGTTTGCTTCTCTTTAGCATACGAGTTTTATGAAGCTGCGTATTCCTTTTGCTCTGCTTTTGTCTGTCAAAATCACTGTTTCAATCTGCCCCACAAGTCAGGAGCATGTAGGCCACAGTCTGAGCACTGCTTCTGTGTTCGTTACTCATGTTAATTAGAGGAGTGAAGTGGGTGTTGAAAGGTGTACAGCTCGTAGTGCCTGCTAAACAGCATACCTTCACACCATCCTCGAGAGGTAGAAAGTCCTAAATGGCCATCATCACCCTGACATTAGCTGCCACCCACTCCTCCCTCACCCATCCTGGAAGCTGCTGATGACCTCAGAATGAAGTCACTTTGACGCTAGAAGAAATAGAAGGATTCTGTTCTTACCTGTTGAAGACCTATCTGTGGCCTCATTACTATACTGAGCAGAGGCAGGGCTTGATTACGAGGTGAGGTGGTCTAACCCTCGGCTTTGTGTTTATCTCTGACCAGTTATCTATATGACCCCTGCAAAGCAGGTCATTCAATGAGATTTGTTTTCTGAGGTCACAACGTATGGAGGTTGGCCATTTTCTCTTATATGCAGTGAAAATCCCCAAGATCGAGTTTAGAATACAATATAAAAGATGTTCCCCAGAGTAAGTACACCACATTATTACAACATGATCCATCTGCTTCTATTCACTTGAATTTTCCCCAGTGTGAATTAAAACAATTAATGTGATTCAAAAACAACTTTTTTTTATCAAATGCCAGAAATCACCTAAAAATGATTTGTCTTCTGAGTTCTCCCGCTAAGAATACATCTTCTTAAGTACTATCACCTTTGTAAACTTTAGTGGACACTCCAGTGGAGGAAGAAAAAGACAGAGAGAAAGAGGAACAAAGAGAAACACTAGCTTTAATATTAAGGATTAAACCCGAAAACGAAAGCCACCAACAAGGTAGGAAGGGGAGTGTAGGTACAAACAACAGGAAAAAACAATACAAGAGAAAGACAACATAAAAGACATTTTCTTCATTTAAATTATCACTTTAAAATATCACAAAAAGAAGTCCCCCTTTGTCACGGGGCTCCATGAGGCTGGCTTGGCACCCAGTAGAGCAAAGGCTGAGAAGTGGATTTGGGACAAGAAAGAAAAGCCCTTTGTATTCTGATGTGGGAACTCCATCCCCAAAGCAGAAAGCTGATAAAAAATGTAAACGGTTCTTTCAAGACTTCTGATTCATTGAAGAGTTTGTAAAATTTGTTATTGATTTTAGAGCAAAATTTCAGTGATTTTATTTTGTGTAGTGGTTAGTACTGATAATTTACTGAGTTACTAACTAACGAGTGAAAATTTAAAATGCATTAAAGGAAATTATCAGGAAAGTGAAAATACAACCTTCTGGATAGGAAACACTTTTGGAAATCATCTACCTAATAATGGCTTAATACACAGAACCTATAAAGAACTGCTGCAACTCAACCACAAAATACAAACAAATCACTGGAAAAAAAATTGGCAAAGGACTTGAATAGATATTTCTCCAAAGAAGACATGCAAATACTCTGAGCATATGAAAGCATGCTCAGTGTCACTAGTCCTTAGGGAAATGCAAATCACAGCCACAAAGAGATACCACATCATACCCATTAAAATGGTTGTAATGTTGCTGAGGAGGTGGAGAAATTGAAGCCCCTGTACAATGCTGGTGGGAATATAAAATGGTGCAACTGCTGTGGAAAACAGTGTCAGCTCCTCAAAAAGATAAACACAGAATTACCACATAGTCCAGCAATTCCACTCCCAGGGATGTGCCTAAAAGAACTGCAAACAGGGACTCCAGTATCTAACACACACTTGTACACGAATGTTTCTGGCACACTATTCATTATAACCAACACGTGGAAGCAACCCAAGTGTGCACTTACAGGTGAATCAATGAGTAAACTGGTACAGACATACAATGGAGTACTATTCAACCTTAATAAGGAATGAAGTTCAGACACATGCTACAACAGAAATGAGCCTTAAAAAACAAGCCAAGTGAAATAATCCAGACAAAAAAAGACAAATATTGTGTGAGTTCACTTATGAGTTACCTAGAATAGGCAAATTCACAGAGACAGACAGTAGAATGGGGGTTGGCAGGGGCTGTAGGAGAGGGGAGAACAGAGAGGTAGGGTTTATGATCATTGAGTTTCTGTTTGGGGTGATGAAAATGTTTTAGAAAGAGAAAGTAGGATGGTTGTACAACATTATGAATGTACTTAATGCAACTCACTGAATTGTAAACGTAAAGCTAGTTAAAATAGCAAATTTTATATTAAATATATATACCACAGTTTTAATACTTAATAAAAAAAAGTCCAAAAACTGCTGAATTGTACACTTTAAATGGGTGAATTGTTTGGTATATAAATTGTATCTCAAAAAAAGCTGTTTTTAGAAAAATATGAGAAAGCAGAAATTGGGCAAAATAATGGCCGGCTCTTGCTGAGTCCTGTCATGTGGGGCCTGTTCCGCCTGAGGAGTGTCTGGGGCTGGGGTATGTGGGCCCCGTTGGGCAAAGCAGGCCTGATGTGTTTCCCCGGGGACTTTCCTGTTTCTAGAGTTGTATTTACTTTCACAGATACTGCTGAATTCAGCAGAATTTTCTACATTCATTTGTATTTTGCTTGGTATTCACTTTCTTACAAAAATGGACCATCAAGACTAAGAAAACAAAAGGTCCAATTACTACTCTTCGTTTCACCCCAAAGCAAAACAAAATTAGTTTCCAATTTTTTAAAAAATAGACAGCAGTTTAGGTCCTGTATTACCTCCTCTTCTGTAAAATAAGTGTTTCCCTGGCTGGTGTGGCTCAGTGGGTTGAGTGCCGGCCCGCGCATGAACCAAGGGTCGCCAGTTGGATTCCCAGTCAGGACACATGCCTGGGTTGCGGGCCAGGTCCCCAGTAGGGGGAGTGTGAGAGGCAACCACACGTTGATGTTTCTCTCCCGCTCTGTTTCCCTCCCTTCCTCTCTCTCTAAAAATAAAAATAAATAAAATCTTAAAAAAAACAACAAGTGTTTAAGATGCCCCCCCAAAAGCTGCTTTTCACAACTTTCTCTGAGGGCAAGAGATTTTACCTTCAAGGTGTTGGTGTCAAAGTCAATGCCACTCTCAGTTGGGTTGGGGGACCTATCCAGGCACTGGTTTCAAGACTTTTCCCTCTTACCAGACGGAGGTTTCCATACATCTGCAGCAGAATTCTCTAGGGTGCCTGTATTCTGGGGGTGACATCAGAAGTCTGCCCTTCTGATTTTAGGCAGAGATGAGAACCACCTCTGTGAACGCTTTTGCTTTTAATCTATGCTGAGACAGTGCAGGCTTGACTGCAGAAGTGACATGATGGGGACAACATCACCAGTCCCTGCTGGCCAGCTTTCTTGCTTCTTCTCCATGACTTTTGGTTGCTGATCGGCTCTAATTGTACCAACTTGAGGGGGCCAAAGCCCTGCTGTGCTCTTGACCTGACCTTGGGCCCCAAACGTCTCTGGCATCAGCTTAGACCAGGGGTGTCAAACTCAATTTCACCACGGGCCACATCAGCCTCGCTGTTGCCTTCAAAGTGCCGAATGTAATTTTAATTTTAGAGCTGTATAAATGTAACTACTTCTTTAACTAGGGGCAAGGAGCTCGGCACTGCCGCCGGGTAGAAACAAGGTGCCGGGCTGGATAAAAACAAGGTGGAGGGCCGGATTCGGCCCACAGGCCTTGTGTTTGCCACCTGTGGCTTAACCCGTACCCTGTCTATGCCAGGCCTCTCCTACTGACAGGATGGTTACATTGATTGAGAAAGTCAGGAGGATTTTAAACAAAAAGGCATTACTTTTCCTTAATGCCCAGGCCTGGGATGTTCTCACATTCTTTTAACAGCACGACTAAGGATCTGGTTCAGTTCCCTCCTCCTGGAATGGGTCCTGTAGACCCCACATCGGGGCTGGACACAGAACTGCTCAGTGGGGTATGAGACCCAAGGACACTAACCACCTCTGAGCTTTCTTTCTTTCTTTTCCTCCCTCCCTCCCTTCCTTCCTTTCTCTCTTTCTCTCTTTCTTTCTCTTTCTTCCTTTCTTTCTTTCTTTTTATTGTTGTTCTAGTACAGTTGTCCCAATTTCCTCCCCACCGTGCCTGTTGCTCTCACCTGCCCTGCCCACCCCCCTGAGCTTTCTTAATGCGACAAAGCTGAGGGAGTGTCCTGTGTCCTATTTATCCTCCCACCTTGCACCAGAGCTCCTCTTTAAGAGGGGACTTTTCCTCCCGCGCACCATGCCTTTACCAGGCTGTTGCACACTCTCTGAAATAATATTTCTCCATCATTTTTTTAAAAGAAGAATTAATTATAAGTGTATGGTGGAAAGGAGCAAACTTGCTAGAAATAAGTGCTACCTGACTTGGATGCTCTGCTTACTATTGGGTATGAAACCTCCTCCAGCCCCTTTTAAACATAATTACACTGTAGTAGAAATGCCTGACTCATTCTATTTTTTCTTTTATTTTAAAACAAAAATGCTAAAACCAAAGAAACAAACAAAACCCCATTGCTACCTCAGAACGTTCTATTAAACAGTCATTATTTCTTTTATTCTCCATATTTTGTAATGAAGATTTTGTAAATATTCATTTAGTAATAGTGAAGATTGTCACCACAAGTCTTCCCTTCTCAGTACCATTCTAAGAAAAAGGACAACTTCCTGAGCAGAAACACTGAACACTTAGGCCTCACTTTACACAAACGACCGCAAAATACTGAAAACCATGAAAACATTGGTTCAACATTCCCAATAACACACTGGGTACTCCGCAGAGCTATGCAATGATGTGGGTTCCAATACACCCAGGTCAGACAGCCCACAGAGAAATACAGGAAAAGTGTGGATGGGTATCTTTTCACCCAATGCAGCATTTCATGAATATTTATTTTATCCAAATTATTTCATCAATGATCAGTTTAAAAATATTTATGAGCCACAAATGGATGGTAATCTTTTCACCATCTATTTTTTAACATCTTCAGAGCTGACGGGAGTGGACAACTCACCATGTGCTGGGGGAGTTGGCAGCCCCTCCTTCTAGCCCATTAGGGTCGGGGACAACCCCACAGTGACATCTATAAACACATATGTGGGAACATTTGCACCGGGGGCAGGTCCAGTCCTGGAACAGACTCCTGAAGGGCCCAGGCATGGCAACGGGGGTCCCTGCAGCATGTCACCACAGCTAACATGACAGCCTGCTCCTCAGAGCCAGCCTGGAACAGAGACTACTAACCAACATGGTATGTGTCTTCCGTTTCTTCTTCTGGTCTTTTTTTGGGCAATGTGCTGCAGGAATCTATTTGTAGGATGTAAACCTGCAAAATTTCTAAAGAGGCTGTTGTTTACAAGTCTAAGGATTTTGATGGAAGATCATTTCATTGAAATTTATATTTGTAATTAATTGCCTTGTGTGTGTGTGTGTGTGTGTATGTGTGTGTTATGCCTCTTACAGGAAAACAGTTAAGGACAATGTGGCAGAGAGAGAAGTGAAGCCAACTGCAGCAAATGCATCAGAGTCTGTGTGCACAGCAGAGAAGCTGCTCACGGACAACATCCGGTCCTGACACTGCACTCAGAAAACCTGTCAAGGGTCACCTGACATTTCCAAGGTTTTGACTGCTGCCTGGAGAACCAGCTACCCCTGTATGTACAGGACTCTCTGGGCTGCCCTGGAGAAGCCCAGGGGCAGCACATCCCGTGGAGAGAGGGGTGCTCACTCTCACAGTTACCACTTTCTAGCTGGGTGGCCTTACGTAAGTTACTTCATTTCTCTGAGCCTCGGGTTTCTCGCCTATAATCTGTGGTAATTATAACTGCCCTGCCCACCTCTGGGTGTTGTTGTGAAAGAGTGTTTCAAAGGATAAGTCACAATACCAGTGGGAGTTTTTATTATTATTACTCATCCTAGTAACAACATTGCCAGGCAGGCAGGGCACAGAGTCACTTTATGAAAGAGGAGAGAGCCTCAGGGATCTTAAACCTGGTGTCGCAAGCTGCCTGGGGGAGAAACACAACTAGAACTCAGCTGTCCTGTTACTTGGTTCAATGCTATTCTCCTTATAATATAACCAGGCAAAGAAAATATACCTGACCTTCAACTGGCATTTTGTTTCTGGTTGATAATTTAAATGTAACCATGAAATGTGACGATTAGATCTTTTTTCTCTCCTTAACATCGATATAAGATTTAGAGCAATGTGCTCAATTTCCTCCCATAGTAGCTTTCCCATTGAAACTATATATAGGCTTGCTCTCTAAAGAAACTCTTTTTAAAGATTATATTTATTTATTTTAGAGAGAAGGGAAGGGAGGGAGAGAGAGAGAGGGAGGGAAACATCAATCAGTTGCCTCTCTTACGCCCTCAACCAGGGACCTGGCCCGCAACCCAGATATGTGCGCTGATTGGAAATCGAACTGGTGACCTTGCAGGTTTGTAGATGACACTCAGCCCACTGAGCCATGCTGGTCAAGGCTCTATAGAGATTCTTATAGCACATAAGAAACAGAAAACCCAGGATGACTGGCAGTGAGGAGTAGCCGCTAATTATATTAACTTTGTAAACTTCCTTTTGAGAAATTTTTCTAAAGTCCCTGGGATAAGCTATGCCATAAATTATCTATCTATCTATCTATCTATCTATCTATCTATCTATCTATCTATCTATCAGAATTTTGATCCAGCCCATGCTGAGTGAAAAAAGGCCTATGGTTTATGAAATTCATCTCTAGCTGGACCAACAGGATGAGTCATTTATCTGGGCGTAATGCCTGGTATGCAGTAAGTTCTCTACAACTAGTTTTTGAATAAACTAGTTTCTCAGTAGAGCTGGGTCTCATTAGCCTAAAAAGGATGTGGATGTGGAGCTGGAAGTCAGAGGCCTGGATTCATCCCTGGCTCTGCCACTTAGTAGCAGTGAGGCCCTGGTTTTTATCTGGGTTTTCTTCTTCTGTAAGTGATAAGGGCTGGACGAGATCAAATGGCAAAGAGGTTTTCATTCCAATGCCATTTGCAGTCCATGGGTGGAAACTGGTGGAGGTGCTGGTTAAGGGTTCTAAGACTCTGGTCAGGCCAAGGGAGGCGTGGCCAGCTGGGACTATAGGGACCACCTTGGAATTGGATGCAGGGCAGGCACGAGCACAGACATCTGCCATCACTGGACTGAGTCATCTCCGGGACCTTGTAGTTTTATGAATCTACAACAAACAAGGGTGCCTGGATTTGGCAGACTGAATTTTAGAATGAACTCAGATAGCTCTTGTCATTGCTGCATTTAATGTTAAAAGCTTCTTTTCCTAAGGTTCTGAGATGCAAGAAATAAAGAATTAAAGAACTACATTGGGACGCAACCAGGTTCATGATTAAGAAAGTTCTCTGCAAGTTCTTCCCACATCTCTAGAAGGGAAGGCAGCGCACACTCAAGGCAGTATTATCTCTCCTGATTTATGGAGAGGGGATTTGAGGCATAAAAAGTAGAATTCTCTCCTTTCAGTCATCTGTAGGTCATGTCACTCACTCATGCTTTCCTTCCTAGTGAAAGCAAGCTCTCACTAACCCAGGACACAAGCCCTCCTCAGCACCTCACCTCGCTCATTATCATTCTCCTCAGGCCCCTCATCCTGGCCTCAGGGATGGGCTTGCTGTTGCCTCGTGAAAGGCCATGCTTATCCCTCTCACCCTCGTGACTCTCACCCCTTTGACATTTGTTTCTGCTCAGGGGCTTCAGTGAATCAAACCCACAGCTTCCTAACTCTCTCTACTCTCTGTTCCTTTATGGGACAACTTAGAGCAGGAGTCCCCAACCTCCAGTCCAAACCAATAGCGTTCGGGGCCTGTTAGGAACTGGGCCGCCCAGCAGGAGGTGAGTTTGAATGTAATGCACTTGACTCATCCCAAAACCATCCACCCGTCCCCAGGTCCGTGGAAAAACTCTTCCATGAAACCAGTCCCTGGTGCCAAAAAGGTTGGGGACCGCTGACTTAGTGACCATCTGCTAAGGATATTGGTAAATACTTATGAGTCACACTCAATATCGAACCGATGCTACGTCCTGGGAGGGACTTGTCACGTGGAGCAGAACCACGCTTTGGAACGTGCAGACTCTAAGATGACATTCCTCCAGCCCCAACATCACGCAGCGGGAAAAACACGGGCCTGGAGTGGGAGCTGGGTTTCAATCTCAATTTTACTATTTATTAGCTACGTGACTTGGTCCCCTGAGTAAATGGGAAAAATGTGGACAGTTGTGAAAGAAAGGACAGAATTATATGAAGTACCTGTTACAATGCCTGTGCAGCACGGGGAGCCAAAAAGCGCTTGTTTCTTCTTCCATTAAAAAGGAAGATTACATCACACAGTAATAACTTTTAAATGTCACCCACCAAAATGTCCCAAAGCTACAAATACTTGGAACACTCACGATTGTGTGTGTGTTGTTCTTGTTTAGTAGTTCGATCCGTAGCGATCATAGACAGAAGCTTCCAGAGCTTGGAGCTGACCAAGAAACTAGGTGGGAGGGCAGAGGGAAAGCTGGCAAAGAGGAAATTGTTTTGAATAAATTACCCTAAGTGTAAACCAGTATGCTAAACAGGAAGTGACTCATGCAGGCCAGGAGTGCTACAAGAAACTTTTTTAACTGCTTAACTACTCCACTGAGTTGTCATCAGAGGAAAGAAGGGCATTTTGTAACCAGAGCAGGATGACAGGATGAGCCCTGAGGTGGGGCAGCCCCTTGAGCAGCAAAGCTAGTTCTGAAGAGTCAGGCTGCTCTTCTGGTGTAAACCTGTCTGTCTTGCCAGAGGGACCAGGGCCTGTCTGCCGGCACGTCCACAAGAGTGTGAAGAGTGAGCACAGGACCTCAACCCCTGTCTAAGCTCCCAGCCACTCTGGGTCTGGGGGTAAGGCCAAGCTCTATGAGGATGGATGGAAAGAAGCTGCTGCCCTGGCTCACAGCCACTTCATCTCTCGATGCTATTTCCTCATCTGTAAAAGGGGTGCTTGGACTAGGTGGACATGATGACCCTCCAGCATGGAGGTTCTGTGGGTTTCCACTAAACCCACCTGCTGAGTGACCAAGTTAGTAGCTGCAGGTGTCCTGGTCTCTTAGCCCCTTTTGAACACAAAGCAACTGGGGCTCAGAATCCTTAAGACCTGATTCTATGTGCATCGTGCTGAGAGGGTTCTCAGTAACAGCTGACCTTGTAACAGAAAGAAATGCAGCCCAATAGGCAAACAGACACAGTCATCTTTGTTTGAAAAGGCTATAATGAGCAATATGCCTGCCATTGTGCTGTGGGCAGGAGCTTCCATATCTCAGTGGTGAGGATTAGCTGTCCTGAGAGGTGCATCCTGGAAACATCCTGGGTGTTCTCTGGAAAGCAATGTGATACGTGCATCCAGAGCCATCACAGCCTCCTACCCTTGACTCAGTGATTCCACCCCCTGAATCAATCACAGGCAACAACAGGACTTTTGACAAAGATTCAGCAGAAAGAGCTCAGCACAGTCAAACTGTTTTCCAGTGTCAATAGGTGTGTGTCCATCACTGCTGATCCACTGTGACCTGTGCATACTACTTAAGGGCTCTGCCTCAGAGGCAGGGCAATGGAGAGGCTCAGTCTTCACTTACTCTCTGAGCAAGAACCTGGGGCGTCTCTATGTGGGGCATTGGCAAGGGGAGGGTACTGCAGGCGGCATAACTTGGTCTCTGCTCTCACAGAGCTCCATGGTTAAAGGGAGAGAGTCACGACTTAGGCACTCTCATGCCTGTGATATGCACTGTGATGGGTGGCAGGACACAGGGGTCTGAGCTAGGCCAGGGAATGGGGACAGGTCGGAGGTGCCCAGGCATTGGGGACAGGAGAGGCAACAACCTACTATATAAGTGTAACGGTGGGGAGAGAGGAGAAAGGACACCTGGTGGCTCCATGAGGTTAGTCCAATGATTGCTTAGGTGTCTAAGGACACCTCCCACTGCCCTTACACTGCCATTAACCAAACAAGTGTAGATGTGACGACTAATGCCGTTGTGCAAACATCAAGACACAAGTCTCTTTGTCAGATGATATGTCCCATGTCTACGAACCCTCTTTCAGAGACCCACACAAGTCCTTGGAGGTAGCAGCCTGGGAGAGAGAGAGAAGAAAACGGTGTTGATTAAGCTGAGATCCAGGCACATGAAGCAGACCTGAAAGTGCCATGTCCCGGGCCAGACCAACATCAGGGACACTGACTGGGGACCAGGAGCCCTGGACAGTCCAGGGAGTCATAGAGGGTGGGGGAGTCCTGGCAGAGAGGAACGGGCCCCTCCCCATAACCTGTGCTTGCCTCTTGTTACATAACATAAAACTTGCCATTTTAAGTGTGCAGTTCCGTGACTCTATGTACATTCAAATCATTGTACAACCATCACCACCTTCCATCTGCAGAACTTTTTTTACCAGCTTCTTCTAAAAAGATCTTCCTGTCTTTTTCTTTCTCCTTGCTAGGAACTCAACAATCGTAATGGAATTTGTTTAAAATTGTATTGTTGAATGTACTGAATAAAAGTCTTTGCAATCCTTCATTTCGAAGTCTGTCAAAAATCCCACCAGTGGATTCATTGTTAGTGACTTTTCACTTGCAATTGGTCTTTGGTTGACAGTTTTTCTTACCTGGGAGAAGGACCAACCTGACGCTAAATGTAAATTCAGCCATTGGAGGGTGGACATTTATCAACTAGACCCTCTGTGCTCAAAAAAGACACTTGGATAACACAACTCCCATGTAGACAAGGACTTCCTTGACAAGACATGGGTTCCCAGGTGTATTAAATGGGCAGACGGTGGGCCATACCCAGAAGACACATTTCACTCCCTCTTGCACACCCATGTCCACTGGCTGTGAAAGACCACTGGGCTTGTGGACGAACACACAGATGGATTCGCTGTGTATGCTGATAACTGTCTTCCAAATGACAAGTCTGTCATTCCAACACCAATAACTGTCAATCCAGAGATTTTCAACCTTTTTCATCTCATGGCTCACGTAAGCTAATTACTAAAATTGACACATCAAAAATACGTTATACTTTTTTGCCAATGTGACAAAAACAATTGGTATAATTTTGATTGATTCACACCAGATGGCTATTGTATTGACTGTTGTCATTTTTTTTTTTGTAAATCCTCACCCGAGGATATATTTATTGACTTTAGAGAGAGAGATAGAGAGAAACATCAGTGTGAGAGAGAAACATCCATTGGTTTCCTCTCGTACACGCCCCAACCAGGGATCAAATCCACAGCCTAGATATGTGCCTTGACTGGGAGTTGAACCCGCAGACTTTTGGTGCATGGGACAACGCTCCAACCAAGTGAGCCACCCTGCCAGGGCTGTTGTTGTTTTTTATTTTACAGTCTAAGGGAATAAAGGTCAGTGACCCTGACTAAATATTTAGGTACTGCATGTTTTAAAAATTCTTGTGGCATACCAGTTGAAAATCACTGGTCTAAGCCATTACAATAACTGAGTTACCATGAATCTCAAGTTATGTTTCTAAATTTCCTACCTGGTCTGTTGATCTAGCTACTCTGACATGACCACTGTATGTTTTGTTCTTACGGTTTTATAATATGACTGAAATATTATTCTTCACTTAAAACTTTGGCTTGAATATTCTTGTGTTTACTTGTACAGGTGGCATTTCAATCTAGAATAACATTACACACAGGCATTGCATTGGGATTTTGATTGGGATCACATTAAAAATTTATAGGTTAGCCCTGGCTGGTGTGGTTCAGTGCATTGAGTGCCAGCCTGAGAGTCAGAAGGTCATCAGTTCAATTCCAGGTCTAGGGCACAGGCCTGGGTTGTAGGCCAGGTCCTCAGTAGGGGGTGCATGAGAGGCAACCACACATTGATGTTTCTCTCCCTCTCTTTTTCCCTCCCTTCCCCTTTCACTAAAAAAATAAACAAAATCTTAAAAAAAAAGTATAGGTTAATTTGGGGTGTTTATATTTTGCAAAATTTAATTTTTTAATTTAGGAATATGGAATATGGCTCTCCACTTAGTCTTCTTACAGTCAACAAAGATAGACATGATATTTACAATATAGTAAGAAGATAGATAATTAAAAAATAATTTTAATAAAATGTGATGAGTGTTGACAGGGGAAGTGTTAAAATGTCCACAGGACTTTGCAAATCAAATCACAAGTCATGGCATGATCACAAATCCATCACTAAGTATGCTCACTCACACCCACACATACATGCGCTCACACATGGCACACAGTGCCCACCGGTGCACTTGTCTGTCCTCATTCCTCAACTCAGAACGCTGCCTTCACCCCCAGTCCTCTTGCTTGCCCAGGTGTTGTCTACACAGTGATTTCTTGTCCTACCGGGTTATCACTTTGGTGCTTCGCTCATTTCCTAGCACCCAGGTCAGGGTTCCCTGCTCAGGTCTATCTCTGCCCATCGTGTTTCCACTGTGGCACACACTTTGGATCCCAGCTATGTTTCCATGTGTTCTCGCCCCACCATTGTGGAGGAGTCCTCTGAGAGGTGCCCAGTGCTTAGCCCAGTCCAGAGGCCTTCACAAGTGCCAACTGTCCTGGGCTACAGCCTGTAGACAAAACTTGCAAGGACGCTACCACATCTAGTGTTTTCTTTTTGTTTCCCCCACCTTCTCTACCAGTGAAAGCTCCCTGAGGCTCAAGTTCATGGGTCAGCAAACACTTCATTTCCCCTGGCCAGTGTTTTCCTTGGCAGAGCGTGGAAAAGTCAGCAGTCCTGGCTGGAGAAATGGAACAAATGTAAGTGGGGGCCAGATGACAGGGTTTTTAGAGCAAGTGTGTATTTCAAGACAACCTAGGCCCAGACACCCATACTCTACTTTCTTCCAGAAATGCTTCCTTTGAACTTCATCAAGTCTGCTTTTATCAAGAAGAGCATAGAATAGTCTGGCCCTGCCTTTCTCTCGGCAGGTGCACAGCAAGGGCCCTTTATCTCTGATGGGCAGGCCCAGGCTTCAGGGAGGGAGACGCTGCTGTGGGCCCAACTAAATATTAGCTGTGGATACTTTCCTACTTTGAAAACATGAGACACTGTGCGCTCAGAGCCTTGCCTTCCAGAGAATACAATTGCGTCTGTTTTTTCTTCTTCCAATGGACTGAGGCTTAACACTGGCCATGACTTCATCTTCACACTGCCCAGGGTTTGCCAAGTCAGGACATATGCCTGCTGCTCTTTAGGCAACATCTGCTGTCCAGTGATCTCTGCCTGGGCCCCAACAGCAGGAGATAAAGCAGAGATACGGGAGAATGTCCTGAGGATCCATAGGAACCCCTGCAAATCTCATAAACTTCATCAAGTCTGTTGGGAAAACTGGCCCTAAACTAATGTTAAATGAATAGTGTTACCTCTTGCACCTGGTACTGAGATGGTTCCAAGACCCAGCTATAATCTGTAACCAAGAACAATATTTTTCGTATCACTATCTGATCATACAAGGAATGTCAGTTTATCAAACTAGAAAAATGTTGCACAATGGGGCAATGTTGAGTCATGGCTTTGTAAAGAACGAGACCAAATGGGAGCTAGACTGTGGTCTGTCAGGTTTGACTGTCATTTTTTAAGGGTAGGTTTTAAAGCCAAATTGACAAGTATGTCAAGAAAAGTTAAGCTCCCATTCAATCAGTATATAGTCTTAATTGAATGTTTTGCCATTTGATTGGCATCACTGTGGCATGAGGGCACAGGGAGCAGCAGGCCTGCTCAGTGCCCGTCAGCACCAGCCCTGAGCCAGGTTTTAACCAGGAAGAGTCTGGGTGCTTTTACCTCCTAGAACAGAGAGTTGAGAAATTGTATTTTGAATCATAAAAACCTCTGTAATCAGTCCAAATTACCATTAACTGATGAATGGACAAATAAAATATGGCTTCTCCATATAATACAATACTATTTGACCATAGAAAGAAATGAAGTTCTGATCCATGCTACAACATGAGTCACCATTGGAAATACGATACTAAGTGACAAAAGTCAGGCCTCAAAGGTCACAGTGTGTGCTTCCATTTGTATGAAATGTCTGGACAGGCAAATGCACACACATAGAGCAGGCCAGTGGAGCCAGGGGCATGGGCAGGGAGAATGAGAGTGGCTGTTAATGACTTTGGGGCTTCTATATGGAGGGATAAAAATGTCCTAAAATATATTGTGGTGACAGTTGCCCAAATCTGTGACTATAATAAGGACCATTGAATATTATACTCTCAATGGGTGAATTGTATGGTATGTGAACTACATTTCATTAAAGCTGTTTTTTAGTTTTAAAAACTTGTATAGTTTATAAAAGTAAAATAAAAACTTGTACAGTTTTTATTCTATATATGGACCCACTTAAAACCCTGTTTAATGTAATCAAGTGATATCTTCTTATAATTTAAATTTTATCTTTTTTTCAGAGAGAGGGAAAGAGAGGGAGACATTGACCAGTTAGTTCCCTCTCACTCACCTCGTCTGGAGACTAAACCCACAACTTAGGTGTGTGCTCTGACTGTGAATTGAACCAGCAACTTTTCATTTGCGGGATGATGCCCAACCAACTGAGCTACATCATCCAGGACTCAGGTGACATCTTTTTAAATAAAGTTTTTCGTTTTAGTTTTTGAAAAGTACGTAATCTACCATTAGGTCTCAGACTTGCCCGTTTGGTCAGAAGTAGGGTGTTGGACTGGTCAAAGGTGTGGGGTCTGAGGAAGTCACATCATTGTGTGCCTTTCCCCAGAAGCCAAAGGGCATGAGAAAAAACATCCAATGGCCTGCACATCCAGCAGAGGGAAGCCCTGGCCTTGGCTCCTGCACAGCCAGCCCATACCATCTGGCTGCACTAGTGAGGAGCTGACATGGACTACACCAGGCCCTGCAGAACCCATGGCTTACACTCCTCAGGAAAACCAGTGTACTGAACACAGCAACCCTCCTTTGAGACTTGAGATCTGGTGGAAGAAAAGAACATTTTAATGTCATGCTGAGAGTCACTGAGGGTCACTAACATGACCCCCTTTACAAATGACCATTTCCTACCTGGCCTTTCCTCACACTTCCACGATCTCCAACACAACCTTATTCTCAGCCAGTGACTAGACTCCCTGTTGCCCCACCTCCAGTCTGTCGATTCTCTGATGTCTGCCCTTACTTTCATTCTTCCTGTCATGGTGGGTGTCATGTCCTGGCTCTAGGCAGAGAATCCATCCCTCTGACATCCTCATGGGCCTTTCGCTTGCAGTAAACATACCCCCCGCCTTCTGCATTGATTTTGTCTCCTCAAGGCCATTCCTAATATGTTCCAATATATACTCCGTCCTTTATTTTTAAACTTCCTTTGATTCCAGTCCTTTAGCTCCTCTATCTCATCTCTCTATCTCATGTCTCCTTCACAGATAGTCTCAAAAATGTTGTTTGTAATCACTGCCCCCACTCCTCCCCCTAGCTGACCCTTGCCATATCCAGTCATGATTTCTCTGTCCTCATTTTATTTGGCCTTTTGGTATTATTTGGTGTTGTTCACTACTCTGTCTTTCTTGACACACTCTTTCCTCTTTGTTTCTGTGACAGCACACCCTCCTGGTTTTCATTGTTCCCTACTTACCACTCCTTCTTGGCCTCTGCTTTCTTTCCTTTCTAGATCTGACTTATAAATGCTAGAGTGTCCCTGGGTCTGTCCTGAGCCCTCCCTAGGACTTCCTTATATATACTCTCATTGCTGGCAGGCAGGTAAACTTTCTACATGAGCCAGGGGCTTATGTTTTAATATTCATATGGGGACAGGCTAAGAGGCAGTGGGCCCCAAATAAGATAGGATGTTAAAATTATATGTGGGCAAACCTGAGAATATTCAAAGGACTGTATCCTCAGTGAAAAGGTTGACTAGAAAAATATACAAAGGAAGATGATGAAAACGCTTTCTTGGTCTGGGAGACTGAAAGGTCTCAAAATAAGTGTATTTTAAATGATGAAGGATAGAAATAACTGAAAGTGAAACAAATAAGCAACCTTCCTTTGTCAACAAAAAGGATAAATAGACTCAAACAGAACTTCTAGAAATTAAAACCACTGTCATTAAAATGAAAACCTCTTGAATGAATTAAATAATGAATTAGGTACAGATGAAGAGATAATTACTGAACTGGAAGATAAACCAAAGGAAATTACTCAGACAGTGTTGGGTAATGGCTACAGAGTTTCTGTTTCAGACGATAAAGGAGTTCTGGAGCTGGATAGAAGTGATGGCTGCACAATAATGTGAATGAACTTAATGCCACTGGACTGTACACTTTAAAGTTGTTAAAATGGCTCATTTAAGTTTGTATATTTTACCACAATTTAAAAGTCACCAAAAATTTAAAGGTAATCATTAAAAGCATAAAATAAATGATTTTCAAACCAGTAAAAGGAAATAATGGGGGAATAAAAATAAGTCCTAAAAAATAAAAAAGAGAGAGAAAAGGAGCAAAGAAGAGACAGAGTAAAAAGAGATAAGAAGTGGGGGGAATGGCGGCGGAATAGGAGGGAGTGGGGTCCGTTTCCTCCTGTCCACTGGTGAGACATCTGGCTGATTTTCTGAGGAGCAGAGTGATCACCTACCTGTATTCCAGCGTGTAGGAAGATTGGCGACCAAGATTACACACAATCGAAAGATCGGACGGTACAGAGTCTGCTTTGGAGCGGAGGGGTCCCTCGGGACCAGAGGGGAGCCAGGAGGTCTGCGGATCCAGTCTTGGCAGCTGCCAGGTCTGTTGCAGGATCCTTGAGAGGGAGCTGGATTGGGATGTGTGAGTAGCCAAAACGGGTACTCGCATCTGTTAGGAGAGGCTCTGTCCCCAGTAGTCCAGAGTTCGGTGCGTGCGTGGTCAGTAGCAGCTGGCGCTCCCAGCAAGAGGAATTGGAGATTGCACTGACCGAGAGACCTGAGGCCCGGAGCTCCGGGACTGGGCGCACCCTGCGAAGCCAATCAGGGGCGGCTGGGGATTGTGCGCGACCAGGCGCCCGGGCCAGCGGATCACAAGCGCCGAATCCAGAGATAAAAAGGGTCCTTGAATACAGGGGCACGGAGCTCACGCCTGGAGGGCCTGGACACGACCCAGCCCCTGTGATCGGATACCTGCAGGGCCCACAGCCTCCGTGGGAGAAAAACAGAGGAGCCCTATTGAGCCCCATTGAGGGGAGCCACAGACCTCACAAACTCTTGACTCAGTGTGGAGGCCAGGCAGCCCAAAAGAGGTGCTGTGAATTCCTAGCAACTGGGTTGGAGGCAGGATGGCATCTAAGAGTGCAGCTCAGGAAGGGGGAAAAGGAAACCTGATATCTTCCCAGCCGCTTGCAGACAGAAGGACCAGAGGAGCAGGCCTGACTGGACACTTTTAAAGCCAGCTAACAGAAGGTTTTTTTTTTTGTTTTTCTTTTTTGTTGTTGTTGTTCTATTGTTTTCTGTTTGTTTCTTTGTTTATTTCCCCCACCCTTCTTCGTATCTACCCTTCTGTATTTTTTAATTCCTTCTACCTTCCCTTCATTTAGTATTCCTAGTTTTCTCCTCTTTTTATTTCTTATTTTTTTATTACTTTTTATTTTATTATTATTTTTTTCTTTTTCTTTTTCCTTTTTTTTCCTTCTCTTTCTCCCTTCCCCTCTCTTCTTTATCTACAGGTGAGACATTAAAACCTGGAATTGTGAAGAGAATACAGTGGGACTCAGACAAGAGTCAGCCCAAAAAACAGAGACAGTGACACAAAATTAACTTTGCTGCTCCAGAGAGCTTGACAGATCAATTTAAGAAAAAGAGGCTAGCAAGAAGAATCCCACAAACAATGGGAAGACAAAGAAACAATCCCCAAATGAAAGGAAAGGAGGAAACCCCAAAAAGAATGATAAATGAAACAGAGGAAAGCCAACTATCAGATATTGAGTTCAAAACATTCCTTTTCAGGAAGCTCAAGAAACTTGAGAAGCTCGATGAGCTCAGAGAAAATTACTAGAAACTACAGGGAAACGATAATGAACTCACTGCAAACTATGTCAACATGAAAAAGGAAATAGAAACTATTCACAAGGGCCAATAGGAAATGAAGAATATAATATCTGAAGTGAAGAACACAAAGAAGGAATCAAAAGCAGGATCGATGAGGCAGAGGATTGGATCAGTGAGCTGGAGGACAAGGTAGAAAAAAACACCCAAAAAGAGCAAGAACAGGAAAAGAGGCTCAGAAAGAATGAAGAGGGATTAAGGGAAATGCAGAACAACATGAAACGTAACAATATTTGTATAATAGGGAAACCAGAAGGAGAAAAAGAGGAGCAAGGGATAAAAAACCTGTTCGAAAAAGTAATGATGGAAAACTTCCCTAATCTGATGAGAGAAAAAAACACACAAATCCAGGAAATGCAGAGAGTCCCATTCAAAAGGAACCCTAACAGGCCCACTTCAAGACACATCATCATTAAAATGGCAAAATTCCAAGACAAAGAGAGAATCTTAAAGGCAGCGAGGCAGAAACAGGAAGTAAGATACAAGGGAACCTCGATAAGGTTAGCAGCTGACTTCTCAATGGAAACACTCCAAACCAGAAGAGAATGGGAAGAAATATTCCAAGTAATGAGAACCAGAGGCCTGCAACCAAGACTACTCTACCCAGCAAGGCTCTCAATCAAAATAGATAGTCAAATAAGGAGCTTCCCAGACAAAAACAAGTCTAAAAGAATACACCTCCACCAAACCAGCTCTGCAAGAGATGCTAAAGGGACTGATTTAAAGAAAGGAAGGGAAAGAGAGGGAGAGAGGAACACAGGTACAAAAAAAAA